>JABUQX010053077.1:0-30000 GCA_015478945.1 Trachelipus rathkii
TTGATCTGTAGATTTCGAAAATATTGGTTTAATAGTATCAAAGAAAAAAAAAAATTTGGTGCTTTCCCTCTTCAAGCTGAAAATTTATTTTCTTAAGTAATGTTGGTGCTCTTGGTATTTATTACGAATTAAAAATAAGAAAAGAAAAAAAAAGAAGAAAAGGAAGAAGAAGAAGTCATTATTATTTTTTTAAATGCTTTTTTTTCAGTTATATATATATAATATATAAATATATATATATATATATATAATATATATATATATATATATATATATATATATTATATATATATATATATATATATATAGTTATTATAATATATATATAATAATACCGGCCGGAATTTTTTTTTTTTTTTTTTTTTTTTTTATTCGCGAAAATTAAAAAAATTATTTCCCCCCCCTTTAGGGGGCTCGAGCCGAAACGGGGGACAGAGGGGGGGGACGTTTTCATACCCCGGAGGGATGGTCGGAGAACCCCCGCGACACCCAAAGACCCAAAAGAGCGGGGGTTCCGGAGACCATTCCCCGGAGGGGGGGATTAGTCCCCCCTTAGCACGGGAGGCCGAGAGACCCCGCCTCCTGCCATCTTTGCGGTTTACCCATGGTATTCCTTTAGTTAAAAAAAAAAGAATAATAATACTTTCCAAAAAGAGTTTGGAATTACTTTAACTATTCAAGATGAATAAGCAAAAAAAAAAAAAAAAAAAAAAAAAAAAAAAAAAAAAAAAAAAAAAAAAAAAGGTGAAATTCATCATAACAATAATAGGATGATTCTAACCATCCAATTTCTTTTACTGTAGGACCTGCCGTTCTCTAGTTACATACTGTGAGCATTAAAAAATTCTGACCATCTATATATATATATATATATATATAATATATATATATATATATATATATATATATAGTATATATATATATATATATATATATATATATATTATATATATATAATGTACTTACTATATTAAAACATAAAAGGAACAGTGAAGCACAAAAAGAGGAAATTGTTTTTTATCCAAAATAAATTAAATTTTATTTTTTTAAAGCAGTATAATATCAAGGATGTAAACCTTTCCGATGAAAATTTTCTTTCAGTCATGTAAAAGGTCCAAGGTCCATATATATATATATATATATATATATATATAGGTATATATATATATTTGTTTATAACTTACAAATTTACGTTTTTACATAGCCTAAAGCAGTAAATCAGTAAATCAAACACCATCCATATACCTTCCTGTCACCCTCCTGTCCAGTTGTGATCTATTGATCTATTGATCTATTGATCTATTGATCTATTGATTAAGGTCAAATTTTTTACTAAAATTTTCATGTTTTACATACCCTAAAGCAGTAAATCACTAAATCAAACCACTATCCAACCTCCCTCCTGACCATCTATGATCTATTGATCTATTGATTAAGGTCAAATTTTTACTAAAATTTTCATGTTTTACATACCCTAAAGCAGTAAATCACTAAATCAAACCACTATCCACCCTCCCTCCTGACCATCTGTGATCTATTGATCTATTGATTAAGGTCATATTTTTTACTAAAATTTCATGTTTTACATACCCTAAAGCAGTAAATCACTAAATCAAACCACTATCCAACCTCCCTCGGTGCCGAGTTAATAAACAGTCGTATAACAACAATACCAGTGTGCTTATATATGTTATTGGATCTGAAGATTTCGAAAATAATGGTTTCAGAACCATCAAGAAAAAAAAAAAAAAAAAAATTAAATAATAAATAATAAAATTTCTTACACTTTTTTTATGTTTATAACTTACAAATTTACATTTTTACATAGCCTAAAGCAGTAAATCAGTAATCAACACCATCCATATACCTTCCTGTCACCCTCTTGTCCGTGATCTATTGATCTATTGACATATTGATCTATTGATCTATTGATCTATTGATTTTAGTCAAATTTTTAACTAATACATTTTCTATGTTTTACATACCCTAAAGCAGTAATCACTAAATCAAAACCACAATCCAACCTCCCTCCTGACCGCATCCTGTGATCTATTGATCTATGATTAAGGTCAAATTTTTACTAAATTTTCATGTTTTACCATACCCTAAAGAAGTAAAATCTACTAAATCAAACGCTCTATCCACCCTCCCCTCCTGACCATCTGTGATCTATTGATCTATTGATTAGGTCATATTTTTTACTAAAATTTCATTGTTTTACATACCCTAAAGCAGTAAATCAGCTAATCAAACCACCCACTCCAATACCCTCATACCCTTCTGTGAATCTATTGATCTATTGATTAAGGTCAAATTTTTTTACTAAAATTGTAAACGTTTTACATCTGCTAAAGCAGTAAACTCACTAAAATCAAGCCACCATGCCAACCAGCAGTCTGGTCACGCTTCTCATGACCATTCCTTGATCTATTGATCTATTGATCTATTGATTAAGGTCAAAGTTTTACTAAATGTTTATATCGTTTTTACATACCCTAAAGCAGTAATCAGTAATCAAACAACATCCAACCTACCATCCAACCACCTACCAGTCCAGTTGTGATCTATTATCTATTGATCTATGATTCAAGTCATCATTTCGAGTATCAATTTTGGATAAACATAACATAAAGATAAGTTCTTTATATACAGATCAATGAATATATGCTCACGTAACAAAGTTTTCACATTAATAAAACTTACTTAGCAATCATTAAAACTAAGAAAATAATGTAACAAAGACGAAACCTAACACATCTTAACCAGGAATAAACGGTCAACGCTTTAACAAAGTTTCACACTTAACAACAGTAAAAGTACCTAGCATAACATCTAAAGACGTACCCTATTCACACTTTGTCAGCATATCTCTAACATAACAATGTTAATTTTAACATTACAATGGTGATATTTAAACAAAAATTTTCCAACAATTGGCTAACTATCATACTGATCAACGGAATATACTCTAACATAATAAGGTTTCCACCTCAATAAAGCTAACATAGCATCATATTGACTAAGAAAATAATGTACAACAACAAACCTAACAACACTTAAGCAGGAATAAAAAACCCTGGGGGTTAATTAACAAAGTTCCATCACCTAACACCAACTAAAGTAACTAAACACTGGCAAACGTGCAAACGTAACCTATTCTTACTTTTCAAGCATATTCTAACATATTATCCGTTAAATTACAGACTTGACACAGGTAACGATTTAACAAAAATTTATCACAACATTGGTTAATTATCATACTGATCAAACGAATATACTCTAACATAATAAAGTTTTCCACATCAATAAAGCTAACATAGCGTAACATGAACTAAGAAAATAATGTACAACGACAAACCTAACACAACTTACACACGAATAAACTGTTAACATTAACAAAGTTCCACACTTAACATCAGTAAAGTAACTAACATTGCATGCAAAACGTAACCTATTCATACTTTTTTCAAGCATATCTCTAACAAATTAACGTTAATCGTTTACATTAAAATATCATAATCCCCAGCAAATAGGTGGCACAACATAAAAGGGTTATTAATGCGAAACATAGACTATAAAAATGACAAGTTTTTATCCAAACATAACATAAAAATAAGTTCTTTGAATAAAATATCATAGTAAAGTGTAATAGTTTACCGAATTTAAAGCAGTAAATCCGTAAATCTGTAAATCAAGACACCCGTACCCTCATCGCTCCTCCCTACCCACCCATCCATGACCTTTTGATCTATTGATCTAATGATTCAGGTCACATATCGAGTATCATTTCGGATAAACATAGTACAAAAAATAAGTTCTTTATATACTAACCACGAATTATATGCTAACGTAACATTGTTTTCACATTAATAAAGCTAACATAGCATTATCAGAACTAAGAATATAATGTACAATGACAAAACCTAACACACCTTACGCACGAATAAACTACTAACATTAACAAAGTTTCCATACTTAACAACAGTAAAGTACCTGACACAGCTTATCATAACGTAACCTATTACGTACCTTTTTCAGCATATCTCTTAAACATTTCATTGTTATAATTTTACATTAACATTATTGAATTACGTGACATTCCGAGTATCATTTCTAATAACATAGCCAAAAATGAAGTTCTTTATATCTAATACAACGAATATATGCTAAACAAAACAATGGTTTTCAGCATTATAAAGGCTAACATAAACGTCATATAAACTAAGAAAATAATGTATAACGACAAACTTAACACAACTAACGGTTAATAAAACAGTTAAACATTAAACAAAGTTCCACATTTAGCAACCCAGTAAAGTAACTACCATTGCGTACAAAACGTAACCTATTTATACTTTTTCCAAGCATATCTCTAACAATACTCAACGTTAATTTTCTTCTGTGTACAATTGACAACATTACATATTTAAAACAAAAATTTTTATCATAACCATTGGTCTAGTATTATTATCATACAGACTGACTGTCAATTATACTGGGTGTTAAATCATAGCAGGAATATGAGTTCTTATCAGCTAAATCTATAGGGATCATAAATTTGAAGTTACTTTGATGAGAATGGATCTATTATGGTAAGATGGTTGTTAGCTACCTTTTAACCATGGGGAATTTAAAGCCAGGTTATAGAGGAATTCAGTAAATTTCAGTTATCACTACCGTTCCCGCTTTCCGCCCCATTCCCTTCACCATCCGTTTCATGCTTTTTGATTCTATTTGGAGTTAGGGTTGATTTGTCATATTTTTCGATGTATGCTTATTTCGTCTACCACATAACCATAAATAAGTTTTTTTCTCTGCGCATCGGTTGATATATTGGCTACGTGTTACAGGAAGTGTTTTAAGCATTAGTATCTCGGGGGTAATTCTAGACATACATTATACTCGTGTGAGAGCGATAGTAATAATATTGTACAACGGCACAACTAAAACATCCATAGGTGCGTTCTAATTAATGAGGGGGTAACTTAGCTGAGAGCTGATTTAGAGGTTCAATATGTTGCCAGCACTTAGAGCAGAGCGGTGGAGATAACTGACATTTCAGTGAGACAGAAAACGGTACACCATAGTTACCTAGCGGTTTGTTGTTCAATCTATGATCTTCTTACATCTATATGCGGTGTTGTTGAGGATGTTTTATCTTAACATTCTGTATTAATATTTAACAAAAATATTTAGTATAGTTCTGTCTGTCTCTAAGCATCATTAGCGTGGACATAGCGAGGAATAAGTGCTAACTGTGTTTCCCGATATTTTTTTAAAACATCAACTTCGGAGATTCTGTTGTGAGAGAGTCGGAGAGAAGAGATTTCAGTGCGACCTATACCTCGTTCTACATATCATACCCCAACGAATATTTGCAAAGACAACAAAGTTTACTAGCGCTAATCTATTCATATAGTATTGTTATCAAAATTTGAATCCTGACTAGTTTTAGCATAAAATTAAGGTTCTTTGAAGTATTAATGTCGACAGTATAATTGGGTCTAGTAGTGTTGTAAGCTGGAGATATTTGAGTAGGTCATTAAATTCAGAGGTTAGAGTCAAATCCAGGTGCCGAGACTGGCAAGCAGTCTTCATAACCGCATTTGGTTGTGGTGCGGATTTGGTTGTCCTGCGCCTATGATTCGTAGCTGACTTGGTATTTGGACTCTTTAATGCTATTTGAATTTCGAGATCATTTGGATATAGCACTTAAGCTTTAACAACTAAGAGAATAGATGTACTGATTTTGAGCGAGGTTTATTTTACTCCCTGCGAGGAGGTGAGGTCTTTCTATCCTTCGTGGTTCTTGAGATCTAAAGCCCGCTTAGCACGCGCTTTCTGGGCTGATGCGGGGGTTGGCCTCTGCTAGGATTGAGGCACGCTACCCATGTGTCAGAGGGTCGCATCCATGGTGTTTTCTCATCGGGTGTGTTGTGGTTGTTGCTTTAGTGACTCGTGTTGGTTGATTGATGAGCTTGTTTTATTACGTGTAGGTAGACTAGTGAGGGAGTTTGTTTTAAAGTATTACACGAGGAGCGTGTTAGGTGGAAACTTAACACGTGGAGTGTTGTTAGAAGTAGGACACTGGTTATGGTTTTGTAAGATAAGTTTATTGGGTGTTAACTGAGGGCTGATGATATGCTTTAGTATATACGTGTACGCGCGTTATGGTGGTAAGAGTATTGTAGGTTGAGTTAGATATTAGTTTAGGGTTTTTCTCTCGCTGAGAATTATTTTTTTGCTAATGGTTCGTGACGGCTTGTATTCGTATTTGACGTTATCAATGTCATGTGTCAATGTTTAACTCGAAGACCGGAGTGCCACACTTTTGCAGTCGTAGTGTGGGCAATTCCCATAGCTCTCAAGCATGTCCAGGTTATCCTTTGAGGTAAGATTGGGGCGGCATCTGTTGTTTTGTAAGACAGAATTGTTTTTAGAGTATATAGCGGGGTCTTATCCCGTGTTGCGTGGGGTTGTGAGTTGGTGCTGAGATAATAGTGGGAAATTGTCGAGTATGTTGCTATACCTGTTACGCTTGACTATTACCTGATACGTTAGGATGTCAGGATGCTTTCTAATTGCTTGATTATCGTGCAGTGATTATTTTTACGCGAGGTATGTTAGGTTTTGGCATTGTGAGCATTATATTCTTAGTTCAGGTTTATGATATGTTAGCTTTATTGTCGGTGGATATTTTTACCGCCTGAGCATATACGCTACGTGTAATGTTACTTTTCTTTGTGATTAGCCATTTGAGGTTTATTTTTTAGCTCTCTATCTGAAATACTAATGTTATTTTTTAGATGCAATAGCTTTCTGGATAGAGGACATAGTGCGTAATTTTGTGGGTTTGTGGACTGCTTGAGTTTTGTGGATTGTTTGATGCTTTATCTTGTATTTTACTGCCGGGTTTAAAATCGGAGTAACTATAGACCATGATTTGTTGTTACTGTGATTTGATTTTCAAAGAACTTATATTTTTTTTGCTGAGTGGTCTCAGGATCTAATAATTTTTTTGTTTATTTGTTTATTGTTGATGTGTGTAGTGTTAATTAGAGCTATTGTTGTCTTTGCGAACATTTTCGTCGGAGGTGTAAAAGAAATATGTTTTTATTTTATGTAGTTGTAATGGCTATTTTTGTTTTGGGCGGGGGGTTTTTAGATTGGAATTATTTTGATTTAGGACATTATTTTACCGTAAGCTGTTGTTACATAGGAATGGTCCGGGAGAGCGGGTTTATTCGATTGTTCTCCAAATGTTCGTTGTCAGAATCTGAAGGAGTATAACGAGTGGTGGATAGTGACTTTAATTTTTTTGTTTAATATGTGATGCGTGATTGTATATTGTGTATAATATGTGACAAATTGATGATACTGGCTTATGCTAGAGATGCATCATTGCTTGGTAAAGAGTTGGGGAATTTTTGATGTTTATTCGTTTGTATGAATTGGTGTTAGGTATTTTTGCTTTGCTGTTGGTTTGCTGTTATAGTGCGGAACTTCGTGTGATACTGGTGTAGCGTTCAAGTTTATTTTACGGTTTGATGGGGGGTGAGTGGGTGTTGGTTGAGCTGTTTTTTGTCGCTTTGTAACTTTATATTTGTTTGATTTCTCTTTGAGAGTTCAGGTATTAATTTATTTTTTTATTGAGGATGTGTTAAGTGGTAATATATATCTGCGGTGTGTATATCGGTTTTAGCATTAGGTATTCGAGTGGTTATGTTTATATTGTTAATGAGGAGTACGTAATGTGTTTGTGTTGTTTCTGAGTTTGTGTTTACGTCGAGTGAATACGTATTATTGCGAGGTTTGGTGAAATTGTGTAGTGACATTGTGAACTTCTAAATTTAGAGATCATAGAGTGCAGTAGCCCAAAGGTCCATGAACAGATGAGGATAGGTGTTGGGCGTCAGTTTTTGTGAGTTGTTGCGGTTGCGTGGCAAGTCGGGTGTTTTGGATTTACTGGAGGTTACTATTTATCTTTTTGCTTTAAATTCGGTGAGAGGTGAGTGTTAGCACTTGACCTGGCGATGATGTATTGTTTATGTTCAGGAGTAACCTTTTATTTTTATTGGTATATTGTTTAGGATTAGAGGAGACTTTGGGTTTATGTTGAGGGAAGCGACTTGGTTACATGTTTCTCTGTTGCAGGGTGTCTTGTTATGTATTAGTGTAGTATGCCATTGTGGGATTATATTTTTGGTGCTGGATTAAATCGTGTTGATTTTTTTGTTGTTTAAAGTATCTTGAACTTTTTCGTGTGTAATGCGGGTGAGAGAGTTGCATTAAATTGCGTGATGTTTGATGTTATATTTGTTTTAATGTAGTGATTGAGTCTTGTGGTATATATATAATTAGTTTGTGGTTTGTTTTGATGTGTTTTTTTTGGTGTTTTTTTGTTTGGGGTGTTGTTTTTTAGGGTATTTGGTTTTATTTTGAGGCTCTTTATTTGTGTATGTGGTTTATTTAGTGGGGCGGCGTGGCCTTTTTTGGCTTGAGATGGCTTTGTGTATTGTTGTGGTTGTTAGGGGGGGGGGGGGGGTAGATTTGTCTTTGGAGGGGGTTGGACGGTGTTGAGCGGGAGGGGGGAGATGTTGGGTTTTTGGGTTGGGGTTTTGTCGGTAGGGAGCATGCTGGGTGAGTTGCCGATTTTTGGGCAGGCATTATTTTGGAGGGGGGTATTTGTGGGGGGGTTGGGTTTACTGTTTCTTGAGTTGGCGGTTGTTTGTGTTGATTTGGTTTTGAGGTATTGCCATGTTTTGCTGTTGTTTTTGTTGATTGACGTTGTGGCCGGTTGGCAGTTTGTGCGTGGGAGTTTTTATTTTGTCTTTTGGTTGTTTTTTTTTAGGTGTGTTTTGTGGTTGGTTTGTATCTTGTTGGGAGTTTGGTGTTTTTGTTTATTTAGTGATTTTATTTGAGTTCGTTGGATGTTGCATGGTTGGGAGTTTTCGGGTTGTATTGTTTTTGTGTGTTTGCCAGTTGGGGTTTTTAAGGTTTCTTGGGGGTTGGCTCGTTGCGAGGTCGATGCGTGGGTGTGTTGCATTCTTGGCTTTCGGTTTATACTTTTGCGTTAGTGAGGGTTGTTGCTTGTTTGGGGGTGTCTTTAGGTTTCCTGGGGTGGGGGGTTCAGTGCGGATGGTGAGTGCCTGTTGTCGTTCGTGATGAGTTCCTATATGTGTGGTGGTTTTGAGGCGCTGATGGGACATTGCGGATTTTTGTTTTAGTCATATTCTGAGTGGGTGGATAGTTGGTTAGGATTTTGGGCGTATCTTTCTTGTTATTTGCTGGGTCGTTTGGTGCTGAGTTTAGTTTGGATGGTGTAATTTGGGTTTTGCTGGAGAGATTGTTTTGGTTGTTTTGGTTTAAGTCTGGAGGGAGATCTTTGATTATAGGTGGGTTGCGCTCTTGATGGGGTGGGCGTGGCTCATGGAGGGTTAATTGGGGGTTTGTGTGGGATTGTTATTGTGGGGGTTTTTTTGGTTCGTTTGGTTTTTTTGTAGTGCGGTATTTATTTTTTATTTTTTTTCTGTTTTTTTTTTTGATTTTTTTATTTATTTTGGTTTTTTATTATTTTTTTTTTATCTTTTTTTTATATTATTTGGTTTTATTTTCACTTTCAACTTTTTTTTTGCTTTATTTTTGGTGTTTTTTGTTGGGGTTTTGTTTTGTTTTTTTTTTTTTTTTTATTGTTTTTTTTTTATATTTGTGATGGTTGTGGGCTGGTGTGTTGTTTGTGATTTTGTTTATTTAGTGGTTTTGGGTGGATTGGTGGTGTGTTGAGTAGTTGGGTGATGGTTAGGCTTTGGGTGTAGTGGGTTGGTGTTGTTTTGGGGGGTGTTTTGCCGTTGATTGGGTGTTTGTGTTGGGGCATGTGTTTGGATATTTTGGGTTCCGGCTTGCTGTTTGGGGATTTGTTGATTTATGCATAGTGGTGTTTCTAAGTTGGAGTTGTTGGGTTGCAGGATTTAGATTGGCGGCAGTTTGGAGTTCGGTTGATTCTGTGGTTTGGTGTAGATATGTATGGGGTTTTGTTGTTTTTTTGGAAGTTTGTAGTTTGCTTTTGGGGCGGGTGTCGGTGCTTGGTGTGTTAGTGGCGTTTTCCGTTTGGTGGTTGTTTGGGGCAGTTTTATTTTGAGTGTGTATTTGTATATTTGGCGCCGTTTTGCTGTTTTTGTAAAGGTTTACGTTTTGTAACGCATGGTAGTTTACTTTACTGGTGCTAGTGTGGAATTTTGTTAATGTTAAATGTTATCAACGCGTAAAATTGAAAATTGAGATTTTCCGTTATAGCAATTATTTTCTTAGTTTATATTTGACGTTAGTAGCTTTATTAATGTGAAACATTGTTATGTTAGCATATATTCGTTTGTTAGTATATAAAGAACCTCAATTTTTGCTAGGTTCTTTATAGATACCAAAAATGCGACGTAAATCAATAGTGTTTATGTAAAATTAACAATGATATGTTAGAGATATTTGCCTTGAAAAGGGGTGATAGGTTACGTTTTGTACGCTGTGCAAGGTACTTTAGTGTTGTTAAGTGTGGAACTTTGTTAATGTTAGTGTTATTCGTGGTGTATAGGTGTGTTTAGTTTGGTCCATTGTGGCATTAATATTCTAGTTTTGGTATGCTTAATGTCATAGCTTTATTAATGTGAAAAGCTATTGTTACGTTAGCAATATATTCGTTGTTAGTATATAAAGAACTTATTTTTGTACTATGTTTAACCGTAATGGTACTCGATATGTGACCTGAATCATTAGATCGAAAGATCAAAAGGACATGGACAAGATGGGTAGGGAGGGGCAGGGAGGGGATGGGTGGATTTGAATTTACTGATTTACTGCTTTAATTTCGGTAAACTATTACACTTTACCAAGATATTTTATTCAAAGAACTTATTTTTAATGTTATGTTTGGATAAAACTTTGTTCATTTTTATGTTAGTTTGGATTAAAACTTTGTTTATGTTTGCAACCTATTTGCTGGGGGATTATATATTTTAAATGTAAAATAACATTGTTATGTTAGAGATATCTTGACCCAGTGTGAATAAGTTACGTTTTGAATGTTATGTTGTTACTTTTACTGTTGTTCATGTGAACTTTGTTAACATTGACCGTTTATTCCGTTTAAGATGTGTTAGGTTTTGTCTTTGCACATTATTTTCTTAGTTAATGTTACGGCCGTGTTAGTTTTATTGATGTGGAAACCTTATTATGTTAAGAGTATATTCGTTGATCAGTAAGGTATAATTAACCAATGTTTGTGATAAATTTTTGTTAAATGTTTACTGTGTCAGTGTAAGGTTAACGATAATATGTTAGAGATATGCTGAAAAAGTGGAATAGGTTACGTTTTGCGTGCAGTGTTAGTTACTTTAGGTGGGGTGTTAAGTGTGGAAACTTTGTTAATGTTAAGCAGTTTATTCCCTGCTTAAAGGTGTGTTTAGGTTTGTTGTTTGTACATTATTTTCTTAGTTCATGTTACACAATGTTAGCTTTATTGATGTGGAAACCTTATTATGTAGAAGTATATTCGTTGGATCAGTTAATGATAGTTTAGACATTGTTGTGAATAATTTTTTGTTAGATATCACAATGTTAATTGTAAAATTAACATTGTTTATGTTAGAGTATGCTTGACAAGTGTGAATAGGGTACGTCCTTTAAGATGTTATTGCTAGTTACTTAACTGTTGTTAAGTGTGAACTTTGTTAACGTTGACCGTTTATTCCTGTTTAAGATGTGTTAGGTTTTGTCCTTGTAACATTATTTTCTTAGTTTAGGTGAATGCTAAGTAAGTTTTATTAATGTGAAAACTTTGTTACGTGGGCATATATTTTATTGATCTTTGGTATAAAGAACTTGATTTTAAATGTTATGTTTATCCAAAATGATACTCGAAAAGTGACTTGAATCAATAGATCAATAGATCAATAGATCACAACTGGACTGGTAGGTGGTTGGATGGTAGTTGGATGGTGGTTTGATTTACTGATTTACTGCTTTAGGGTATGTAAAACGTTAAAATTTTTTGGTAAAATTTGACCTAATCAATAGATTCAATAGTCCAATAGATCAAGAAATGGTCATGGGGTGACGCAAGTGCTGGTTTGGATGTGGCTTGATTTAGTGATTTTACTGCTTTAGGGTATGTAAAACGTTACAATTTTAGTAAAAATTTGACCTTAATCAATAGATCAATAGATCACAGATGGTCAGGAGGGAGGTTGGATAGTGGTTTGATTTAGTGATTTACTGCTTTAGGGTATGTAAAACATGAAATTTTAGTAAAAAATATGACCTTAATCAATAGATCAATAGATCACAGATGGTCAGGAGGGAGGGTGGATAGAGGTTTGAATTTAGTGATTTAGCTGCTTTAGGGTATGTAAAGCATGAAAAAATTTTAGTAAAAAATTTGAACTTAATCAATAGATCAATAGAATCACAGATCGTCAGGAGGGAGGTGGATAGTGGTTGATTTAGTGATTTACTTGTTTTAGGGTATGTAAACATGAAAATTTTTAGTAAAAATTTTGACCTTAATCCCCAATAGATCAATAGATCAAATAGATCAATAGATCAATAGATCACAACTGGACAGGAGGGTGACAGGAAGGTAGATGGATGGTGTTTGATTTACTGATTTACTGCTTTAGGCTATGTAAAAACGTAAATTTGTAAGTTATAAACATAAAAAGTGTAAGAAATTTTATTTATTTATTTTATTTAATTTTTTTTTTTTTTTTTTTTTTGATGGTTCTGAAACCATTATTTTCGAAATCTACAGATCCAATAACATATATAAGCCACTGGTTTTGTTGTTATACGAATGTTTATTAACCTCGGCACCGCAGTGGCTCCAGCACCGGTGCCGGAACCAACTCATCAGATTCCTATACCAAGTCTTTCTAGAAACTCAACTCTGAATCCTCTAAATTTCAGCCTTCTACATCAATATTTAATGTTTGAAGGGGGTGGGGTCCCCCCTTCGGGGGACCCATGGGGACGTAACTTCGTATACAATGAGGTTACCTCCCCATCTAACACCCCTCCAAATTTTATCACGATACGATAACTCTAACTTATATAGATATATGTCGGAGCCTGAGGCGCGGTGCGGCGCGGTGCGGACCGGTGCAGTGCAGTGCAGTGCGGACTCGGAGTCGCGGACGCAGGCGCAAAAGGGTTTAAAAAACAACTCAGAAGTGATCCCCTTCGGGGATCACTTCTTCGATGTAATAATAATAATAATAATAATGTGTATGTGTGTGTGCGCGCGCGCGCTCTCGCGCGCTGACGTAATCTCGGCTGCGCCGAGATTACGTCATCACGCTCGATCCCAACTCTCGTTAGGCCTAAACTCTCCCGCTCAGAAGCGGCCAATGCGCGCGTAAGCCAGATCGCCGTAGCCACCCTCGGGGTGACCCCCCTCTATATAAATCCTACAAACTTGAAATTTACACGATTCGTCTTTATCCCATATATACATTATATTCCAAGTTTCAGACCTATAATCTCTATTCCTTCATTATCGAAAAGGGTGAGATCCCCAAACTGTACGATACTTCTCCAATCCTTAGAATTTTCGGCTGATTCCCAATATATAATTTGTTTTAACTGTAGGATCTGCCGTTCTCTAGCTACATACTGTGAGCATTAAAAAAAATCTGACCATCTATACATGCACACACTGCAAAGACATTTTAATAACTGCAAAATAACACGTAAAAAGACCTAATTATAAACAAAATCCTCACGCTATTCATAGCCTAGCTTAAGTAAAATAGGTGTCAAAAGTTTATAAAAAATTACGAAAAATATTATTGCCTGCGTATCTAGGATTTGGCCTATTAATTATAATTTTAATTATTTATTATTATTTATTAATTTTATTATTATTATTATTATTATTATTATTATTATTATTATTATTATTATTATTATTATTATTATTATTGTACTAAATATTTAAAATTAGTAAGCAAATAATGCCTAATACAAATGCCTTTTTTTCCAAAAATCGAACCATCAAAATTGCGCAAATTATTATCGTACGATTCACGGGAACTTCCGTCAAAAATTAAAAACTCGGTCAAACTTACGGTCTTAGCACAGTACAGCTTGTAACAAATTTGCCTAATATTATATATATTAACAGCCAAAAATATTCTAGATACTTGAGTTATCGCTATTTTATAAGTTTTCTTTAATTTAAAAATGATTAGATGGGTAACTTATTATTTTTCTTTCATTATTCTTTTATTTTTATTTTATTATTTTATTATTATATTATTATTATTTATTTTTTATATTATTATTATTTTATTAATTTCTTTATTATTTTTATATATTTTATTAAATATTGTTTGTTATAAGATTATTATTTATTATGTATTGCATTAATAGTAATGTCTATACTGTCTTAAATGTTTCTCTCGGCTATTTCGGAGAAGCCCGACTGTACCTTTATAATTGTTTGAAAAATTAAAATGACATTATTCAATGGGGATGATTCTTAAACTTTTTGTTTACATTTTAAATATTCTTTTATATAAAAATTTCTTTTATATGACTAATTTTCGCAAAAAAAATAGGAGAATTTTATCGTAACTTTATGTTTTTGTAGAAGATCGATCGTTTCTATAATGATAACTCGTGCTAAGCCCGAGAAACCCGAGCGTAGGAGTCGCCTCTGATATATATATATATATATATATATATAATATATATATATATATATTATATATATATATATATTATTATATATATATTATATATAGTATAATATTATATATATATATATATTTATAATATATAATATATATATATATAATATATTATAATATATATATTATATATATAATATATTATATATATATAATATATTTTTAAAAAAATAAATTAATTAATTAATATATATTATATATATATTTATATATATATATATATATATATATATATATATATATATATATATATATATTTTGTTAAGTGAAAATACATTTTGCAATCATTTCTAAAAAATCTATATTTATACAATGGCGAATATTATCTTCCATCATCCCAGTAGCGCCTTGTACACATACAATAATCAATCTCTTTCATAGCTGATATGTAAAAATATGTCGCCTTATATTTGCAATATCGAAAAAAGAGATAAGGTATCAATGCTTTAGTATTTTATCAGATCGAATATTTCTTTCTCTCTAAACTTATTTTAGGGTCATAATCTTCATGGATTTTTAAGTGGTAAAAAGTTCAGCTCCGTCTTTTAAAGGTGTTTTTTTCATGTGTTGAAAAGTTGTACAACTATCAGTTAAACCAGTGATTCCCAAAGTGGTCTATATAGACCCCCAGGGGTCTACAACAACCTGCAAAGGGTCCATGAAAGCTACAAAAACAATTGGGGGTCCATGAGATGTAAATGGGGGTCAACGATAGTGGATCTCATTAAAGCACAATATATTAATTAAATTAAATTAAGTATATTTTCATAAAAATTGTGGTAAGTTGTAGCATTCGTTTTGAAACTTGTAAACTTGCACATAATGATGATACCCAGTAATCAATCATGTTAACGCATACGCGCAGTAGAAATTCTTGTCCATTCTTGTCTAAGATCTTAGCGAAGACAGCGCAGTAAGACTCGTACTTGCACAGACTTGTTCAATTCGTCAGTCATTAAATACGAATGTGAGAGACAAATACGTTCATTTGTTTCCTGAGTCTTGAAAAGGAAAGTGTAAGAAAAATATTTTTCAAAAATATAAACTGGTAGTTAGGCATATACAAATTAAAATGAATCAAAGGTAAAATGAATCAATGTCATTTTGTTTGGGAGCGCCGGAGAAAAGTAAGTACATTTTTTTTTTTTTTATAAAATTTTAGTTTTCTACTCGTAGTTAGCAAAGATAGATAAATTGCGCTGATCATGACTCAAGTTTTTTTTATGTTGCCATGGCTTAAGTTTTTTGATGTTGCCATAAGCAGGGTTTTATTTATAATTAGGAAATCGTGAAACGTGAAGCAAGTGAGGGGACAGAGGGATATTTCGCATTAGTCATGTTATAACTTTGCTATATATATATATATATATATATATATATATATATATATATATTATATAGTATATATTAGTATATATATATATATAATATATATATATATATATTATATATATTATATAAGTTTAGCAAAAAATCAATATCAAGGTAAGCCAGGGGGTCTACCAAAAACCGAAAACATTTTAAGGGTGGTCTACGAGACAAAATGTTTGGGGACCTGCTGAGTAAACCTTGGAGAATAGTTCATCAAGCGGAGATGAAGAACTCAATGGCAAAGGCATACGTTTGGCTGTCTAACATCTATAATATGAATACTTTGAATATTAGAATATAGTAGAGGATAAACATAGAGAGATATATTGAGGCTACACCATAGGATTCTATATTTAAGAGTGTGACTCAGAAAAAAAATGTCTCATTTCGTTACTTAGTGTTGAGAAGACTGAAGAAACACAATATGCTGGATGAATTACGATACTGTTTACTCAATAATAATGCTGACACTCAAGAGTATTTATTATTATTTAAAATTTTGTTACCTAACAGCCGCTAACGAATGCTAGTGGATGAAAGCTTAGACAGAGATGGAATTCTGAAATTCCTTTAATGACTCAGAGAACAGTGGATGAAGAATCTATTTAGCATACGATCCATACAGTAAAAAAATTGGCATTGGTCCTTTTTTAAAGTATATGCTAGAGATGGTGTTAACACATTGAAAAAATAAATAACGTGTCATGATTTTATGGAACTGTGCATTTATGTTAAAGATGTAACTAGCTTTATCTAAGAACTTATATAACTAACAAATGATGAGTCTTTTAAATGGTATTAGCTACCCTTATCCTATTAAGGAATATATATAGACATATATAGATTTATATATATATAATATAATATTATATATATAATAATATATTATTATATATATATAATATATATATATATATATATTATATAATACATATAAAAATATTATGTTTATATATATATATATATATATATATATTAATATATATATATAATATATATATATATATATATATATATATAATATTATATATATATTATATATATATATATATATATATATATATAATATATATAACCATTAAAATGAAAGTTTGTAAATGTATTATTATTATTATTCAATAATGTTATTATAATTATAATTTATTATTATTATTATTATTTTTATATTATTTCTTTTTATTATTTTATTAGTTATTTTATTGTTATTATTATTATTAGTTATTTATTATTTATTATTATTATTATTAGTTTTTATTATTTATTCATGATTATTATTATTATTATTATTATTTATTATTATTATATTATTATTATTATTATTATTATTAATTATTATTATTATTAATTATTATTATTATTATTATTATTATTATTATTTATTATTAATTATTTTGTTACTATTATTATTTTTTAATTATTATTAATTATTATTATTAAGTATTTTTTTTTTGTAATTTTGTATATATCAATATAATTCGATATTATATATATATATATATTATATATATATATATATAATATGATATATATATATATATATTATATATATATTATTATATATATATATATATATATATAATATATATATATATATATATATATTATATATATATATATATATATATATATATTCAAGATATGTTTGTGAAATAAACGCAACAATTATTTGTATATTTCACATGGTCCTAAGTTGGGTTTGAACCCTTACCCTTGAGATGGTACTCCAGAGTGTTACCTCGAGACCACGATTGGCTAAAAGGAAACCATCATTTTACCTCTGAAAGCATTAGCTTCCCAAGAGGAGCTGTATTTTCGATCCTATAAACACTCTATCACCGTACAGGCCTCTCCGCCAACACTCGGGTCAGGGGCAACACGGGGTAATTTTTAACCGGACATTAATAGATATTCAAAGATGTTTGTGCAATAAACGCAAAATTATTGTAATAATTTCAAATGGTCCTAAGTGGGTTTGAACTATTACCCTTGAGATGGTACTCCAGAGTGTTTACCTCGAGACCAACGATTGGCTAAAAGGAAACATAATTTTACCTTCTGAACAGCATTAGCTTCCCAAAGAGGAGCGAAGGATGTCTTGGACACTAAACGCTCCGAGCGGGCCTCCCCGCCACACCCGGGTCAGGGGCAGCACTGGGTAATTTTAACCGGACATTAATAGATATTCAAAGATGTTTGTGCAATAAACGCAACAATTATTTGTATATTTCAAATGGTCCTAAGTGGGTTTGAACCCTTACCCTTGAGATGGTACTCCAGAGTGTTACCTCGAGACCACGATTGGCTAAAAGGAAACCATCATTTTACCTCTGAAAGCATTAGCTTCCCAAGAGGAGCTGTATTCGATCCTATAAACACTCTATCACCGTACATTATTACAGGAACTTCTGTTTTATACTATCTTTGCACTGTAAGAGTAAGTTGATGAATGAAAAAATATACCCTGTAACCTTCCTTATATATATCCTTGCACTCCCTACTATTTCTTGAAGTTTTTCTAATATCGCATAGGAGAGATTCGCAACTCTGTTTAATAAATAGTTCATCATATTGTAGTTAATACGGCTGCTTCTTTCTAATGTGAACTTTACACAACAGTGTCCCTGCAGTGAATGGATATGCTCTTCCTTCCACGTCCTTTATATGCATACGTACAGAGCCAAAACGCGAGCGCCTCAGAGGTAAGTAATGTACATTGGGGAAAGTTATAACTTTCTCATTTTTAGGGAAATGAACCACCCTCAATAAAGGGGCTTTAGTGTTTCCAACATACTGATGTTCAACTATATCGGTGTAAATGTATGCCATCCCCGGATGTTGAAACATCTTAGAAGGCATGCATACAAAATGTAATGAACTCTCGGTGTCATTTTTTGAGACATACTCTTCCATCGTTGGTATATAACGTATTAGGTCCTTTAGAGATGATTTAATGTTGTTATTTCTCAGTATTGAGTCTACATGCGAGTAATGACATTTACGAAACCAGGCTGCCGGATGGAAAATAAATAAACTTCTATCTTTCAGGTTCACAAGAGTTTGAGATTTTAAGGTGATTAACACGTTATCTTCGTTAACGGCTTTATTAACAAGAAACACTAAATCTCTACATAACAGACTCGTTTCAAATTTTTTGTTTAAGGCCATGAACACATCAGTAACTGAATTGTAAAGACCCCGAATTATGAAATATGATTCATAGAAATATTTTTTTCCATCATGCTCGATAATGTCTGTCTCAGGTTTAATTTTTAATACATTTTTAACATATTCAACACTTCTAAATATTATAAAAGCTGACTGGGACTCTGATATATTCTCAACAGATGCGTCAAGAATTATTTCACTTAAACCAGCTTCATACATTTCTTGCTCAAAAGTAAGGGGGTTCATTAATTCTGTAGTGAAATCCGATAGTTTATTATCAGGATGCAGATCCAACGACGCTGAAGATGGTAGAGTTAAATAGAAATGATCTTACACTGTCCATGATACGTAACTATGATTATGTTTTCTTCAAATTTTCCACTTAGCTTTATATATGAAATTAAATTTATCAGGGTTATTTTATTTTTTTTATTTTTTTTCACCCACCCATTTCACCAGATTACTGTTTATTCTACCTCTTACCTTTGATCCTAATTTTCTATTTTATATTACATTTACCTCTCAGGGATTATCGAATTCGTATTTTCTGTATTTCTTGTTTATAAAATCCTCCTTTTATGGGCTCCCCATCTAAGTCTTTGAGATAGTATAATTTAAGTCCTTCGGCAGGAAATTCCCTTATACTATCTACTTTAAAAACTTCTCTTGACCATCCAGCTTCGTATCCTTTTCTGAAACGGTCATCAGATCTAGACACCCTTACATAATCATTCACTTTAATTCCCGATTTATCTTTAATTTTACATACTTTCTGGTTCCACTGTAATGTTGGTTTTATCTTTAACATTTCTAAAGGAGTTGCCTTTATAGTTCTATGGAAAGATCTGTTATAAGAATAAGCTAGATCCTCCAGAATGTCAATATACTTAAAAGTATTCATCTTAGTAAAGTATCGATGCATGCGTTCTTTGATCGTACGCTGTACTCTTTCTACAATAGCCGCTTATTGAACGAGGAATATGTAAAAAACGTATATCATATTTCGGATAATAATTCTTGAAAAACTCTCTCCCAAGAAATTTTGCTCCCCTCTATCCGTGGCACCCAACCCAATTTTTAGGAATCTCATTATCGTCCCTTATAATTTTTCACGAGCGGCTGTCGCCACTGGTCTGGGGATTCTCTTGTCTTTTTAAGGGCCTATCAACCATTAAGTATCTAGATAAACATCGGATAGTGAAAAGTATGTATTTTGGTAGCATCGTTTATAAGAACTGTATTTAATAATTTCAGTTAAATCTAACTGCCAAACGTTATCTAAATGGGTGGCTATGGTTTTCCGTGTCGGAAATTTTCTACGAATGGGTTTATGTAGAATGGGTTTATGTAGAGTGAACGCCTCTTCACCCTCTAAGTGTTCTTTCAGTTCTTTTTTGTCTACTCCATGAAATTTTGAAGCAAAACGGGTGAATCCTCCAAAACTATTAGGTTCTTTCACACAGTAGTAATACTTATCAACCAGAGCCTTGGACTCCATGTTTTTTAATACTGACATAAGTAATTAGATATTATATATATATATATATATATATATATATATATTATATATATATATATATATTATATATAATATATTATTATATATATATATATATAATATATATATATATATATATATAAATATATATATAATATATTATATATATAATATATATATATATATATATATATATATTAATATATATATATAATATATATAATATATATATTATTATATATATATAATATATATATATATATATATTGGGTGGATATAAGTTTAAAAAATTATTAAAATGGTATATTTTATTTAATCACAGGTGGTGACAACTATAATATATATATATATTATATATATTATATATGTAATATATATATATACATGATTATATATATATATATATATATATATATATATATTATATATATATATTATATATATATATTATATATAAATTATAATAATGAGCAATCACGAGTTAATCCATTTATGTTTAGTGTAAGGCACTTTACTTATTCTACCCCTGATAACTCGCTTAAATGTATCTGAAGCGTAAGATGACCCTGAAGGACTAGAATCGGGTCTCGGTGTCTCGGGAATATCATCCAAGTCTGCTAATCTACGCGTATTCAAAGATTAAACTACGTGGAAAATTAATAGTCTGAAGCTCCTCTTTGATGTTAGACCACCCCTTTACAGGTCCTTTCTTCCAATCACGTGAGAGATCAGCTATCAAATCCACAATATTCGACCCTTTAACAATTTCATCATCTATGATGATCTGGCCTAGTTCATTCCACGATAATTGATCTTTTAAAATATTATATAGAGCTAGTCCTGGTTTACGACTCTTAATTGGTAAACTCTCCTCCAAGATATTTTTAAAACTATCTTCGTTTTTCACTTCAGGTTTTATATCCATTGATAGATTCGAATCATCCGGATTCGAATTATCTAAGCCTACACGTAGATGTAAGTCTTTTAGATCTATTAATTTTTGTACAGCTTCTTGATATAAGGCACGTTTTTCATGAATGTTAATGTCCGAATTTAATATCCTGTACACTTCTTTCTCGTAAGTGTTTATCTGTTCAACTTTAGGATCATATAAACTTTGAGGGAGAGGTTGCTGGTATGACACAATTTCGTTCTGAAGATGTGGGATCCGGGGCGGTGACTGTTGATGAATTGATACAGAGTGGTTCGGTGATGGCTCGGTATTTTGGTCAGTGGGTGTATTATTATTATTATTATACTTCATTCTCTCATACTCGTTGTATGGCAATACAGCCACCTTCTTCATTATTCGGATATCCACTTGGATATCAAAGGAGCTATGACTGAGAAGAGCAACGGTAGGAATACACCACCACCTTTCTGCAGTAACTTCTTTTTATTTCTAAGATTTTTCACGTTATGGGCAAGTTTTTTAATGATGTTTCTATGTCGTCGCAACTTTACCTTCTGAGGTCTGTTTAAAGGAACATTTCCTTTTATAAGATTTAAACAGACTTCACATACACACTGGATGAATTTCTCGTCCTCTCTGATTAGTTTACGTTTTTCAGCTGTTTTCAGCTTTTTAATTTTTTTTTATAAGAGGTAGATACTAAACAACTAGAGTACTCATTATTCAGGTATATATACAGTTTCTATTTCATGGAGTAGAAAGTTGGTGCGGAGCAGAACTCTGTATGTGTTCTTTAGGATGAAGTTCGCACATTAAGTAACCATTGCGGATAGATGTAACTTCTTATATGTACTTTCAAGAAACTCTTTCCTTCCTCATAGGAACATCTGGAGACCTAATAACAATTTGATCTGACCATATCTCTTCTATGAAACCGAAACAGGATCCAGATTATTGAGGTTTAAAGATTAACATCTCTCACTGTATTTATTTCTGATGAAATAGTTCTGTGTAATGCAAAAATACAGAGATATTTAAATGAGGGAATATACTGGTAAAAAACGTTTTCAGCATCTCTCGTTTCAATTTATGCATTAAATCGTCTAATACAATGATTTTATGGACTTGTATATTGTCTAGTGATTTGACATCGTATATTCCTTCGTGAAATTGAATTACATCTTTATATTCGTTAAATTTTTCCTGGTAAACATTATAACACCATATTATCTGTGAGGGCCGCTGCTCGAAAATTTCCGTCTCTCTCAATATATTTAACAACAGAAAGGTTTTCCCACATCCTGTAGGACCTGTTGCCATACAAGTAGCCGGACTACGGAACATGAATTTACCCACATCCATACTCTTCAAATGCTCAACTATTAATGTTACATCCCGTGTTTAATAAACAAAAATTGATTGTTTGTGACAGGAAAAGACGTAAAGGACGTAAAGACGTAAGGACGTAAAGACGTAGCTCACAGAGGGTGGTGAGGGGGGACCCATCACCACACAGCTTGCGCAACGTCTTTACGTCCTTAGGGGTAGTAAAAACACGTTTTTACGTACCCTAAAGACGTAAAGACGTAAAGACGTAAGGACGTAAAGACGTAAAGACGTGGCGCCAGGAGGGGGGTGAGAGGAGGACCCCTCCTGGCGCAACGCCTTTACGTCCTCACGGTCACTAAAAACACATTTTTATTATAATGTACCAACACTAAACATAACCCGCGAAATATTTTTGCGTTCGCGCGTGCGGTAATATTGCACCGGCGGGCGGGCGCTCACGTCGGTTCCGGCCCGGCGGACGCGGTCGCTTTGGACTGCACGTGACCCGAACCCAAGCCAGACTTCAGCTACTTTCATGAAAGTAGCTCAGCTACTTTCATGAAAGTAGCTCAGCTACTTTCATGAAAGTAGCTCAGATACTTTCATGTACGTGGCTACGCCATGTACATGAACCCGTGTACGTGGCTACGCCGCGCACACGCGCTAGCTAGGCCTAAACGTATATGGTGACGAGAACAAAGGGGAGGTAGGGGCTGAACAAACGGAGATAGGGGAAAAAACGCTCATGAAAGTACATGAGCATAGGCTCAAGTACACATGTACTCACGCACGTACATGGCGAATCAATAGAAATAGGGGACCCCAGGGGGGACCGGCCCCCAGGGTGGGGCCCCAGACGCGAAAAGTACACCAAAAGGTAGCCACTCCGGGGAGATGCCCAAATATCACTCACGTAAGACGCTGGGGTACGGGGTACCCGAGATATGCCCATTCCATAGGGTTCATGATTGCTACTACTATCGTCCCATCACTATTATATTTTCATTAATATATATATATATATATATATATATATATATATATATATATATATATATATATATATATATATATATATATATATATATATATATATATATATATATATATATATTAGAGACATATATTTATATATATATATATATATATATATATATATATATATATATATATAATATTATATATATATATATATTATATTATAACATATATAATATATATATCATATATATATAATATATATATATATGTATATATATATTATAACCCTATAAAAATAGGTGTTTCTTATGGAGTTTTGTGCGCTGATTCCGAATTTGCATACCATTTTGTTGTAACGGGCAGGGTTTTTTTGTAATACGAAATTAAAAATTTAATATTGTTTATAAAATATTTTATTTTAGTTAATTTTTTTTTTTTAAACTCACCTATATACTTCTGCAATTTAAAAATGTAGATTTTTGAGATTTTCTACTGTAGTTTGTTTGAGGAACATCCCTTTTAATCCCCAAACAATAACCTGCACAGCATTATGTTGGATTCCAATTTCCCTGATAACGTTTCTCGATAGTTGAAATATCTTGGTGGAATCGCTCACCATGCTCATCGCTTATAGCGCCTAGGAAAAAAGTCCAAGTGTGAATGAAGGAAATGTATTTTTAGGGACATGTTACATCCCATTGCTTTAAAATTCGAAGGAGTTTCGGAAACTAGTTCTTCATAGTTGTCGGCCTTAATATTGCCTAGAAAAACCCAGTTTATGACCTTTTTAAAGGATCTCCATGCAGGGTTTTTTAATATTATTCAAGCTTTCATCAAAGTGATGGTCCTTCATTAGCTCCCTTATTTGTTGGCCTACAAATATACCCTCTTTAATTTTACCTTTTTATTTCCAGGAATTAGATTTACGTATTAGGAAACCCGGACCACCTTTTATCCAATCGTTTTACAAAATTTCCATTAAACCCGGAGTTTGACGTGCAAAATATACGAGTTCAGGTTTCACAAGTGGTTGAAAAATTACATTTTTATTTCCAGGTATTAGATTTCTTTTAGGCCATTGCTTCTTGACAAAAATGATTTTTTGCGATCTCTGCTATCCCACTCGCATAGGAAACAACAAAATTTAGTATATCCTTGTTGGAGACCTAACAAAAGTGCTATAACTTTTAAATCGCCGCATATATTCCAAGAATGCTGTTCGTATCGTATTTTCGATAACAAAATTTTCATGTTGTCTTAGGTCTCTTTCATATGGGCTCCATAGGCAATAGGAGTCGAAGGTTTCACATTTCCATTATGAAGAAGCATTGCTTTTAAACTGAGTTTAGAAGAATCTATAAACAATCTCCATTCCTTAGGATCATGACAGTCTCCTAATTCTCTCATTAATGAATCAGCATCAGTACAATACACTAAAGTGCCGTTTACCGAGAAAAAGCGTCGGAATTCTTCTTCGCGTCGCCGATATGAGGAAATTGTAGTTCCCTTCTCAAGGAGATTCCAACCCTTTAATCTAGATGCCAATAGTTCTGCCTGTTTCTTTGACAATGATAGATCGCGAACAAGATCATTGAGTTCATGCTGATTAATTCTATGAGGTTCTGTTGACATTCCATCATAATCAAGGTCTTCAAAGTCGTCCTTTTCTGGACGTAATTGTAAATCTTCTTCGTCGGAGTTTTCTGACAGGAGATTCACATTTTCAGGTGGTGCAGAGATAGGAAGCTCTTCGCTGTGAGGAACAGGCCTAATACCCGAAGGTAGGTTTGGATATTTAATAGTCTTCTTTTGTCTTGATTGTTACTCCAGCAATTTTTGTAATGCAAAAATAACAGTCCATTGCGTGATCCTTTGGTTCCCTCCATACCATTGGAATTGCAAATGGCATATGTCTGGACTGTCCGTTAAGCCAACCACTAAGTAATGTTACACAAGACGCATAGCAAATATGAGGTGCCCAAGATTTATCTTGATCACCAAGCTTAATTTCAAAATAAAGTTTATATGCTTTTTTATTAAGGGAGTAATATTCCTCATTTGGGACTTCAACGTTACCTCACCACAAATGTAACAAAATTTGTTTGGATCATTTTTACAATTTCGTGGCATTTTAATTAAGGTATCTGATCTGTAAGTGAAAATTAAACAATTTTGAACATTATATTATATATATTATATAATATATTATATATATATATATATTAATATATAATATATAATATATTATATATATATATATATATATATATATATATATATATAATTTTATATATATATATATATATATATATATATATATATATAATCAACAATATATTAATATCACACACTTCACATTCAACGTCCAGATACAAACTGAAGGCAAATGACTCATGAAAAACGTCGGACCGAGGTTTATTTTTATCGAGTTCGCTAAACATGTTTTATCATGTTTGGCGTTTATTTTATCTATTTTTTTGGTTCCTACTTATTATACGCTTTATATTGCTGGCGATCACCTTTTTTTCATAAAATCGCAAGAAAATAGTTAAACAAAACAAGACATTTTACACTCTGTGAATTATATTGTTAGTTTATGAAATATGTAAAATTACAAAAAAACTAAGCCCGTTGTGCAAATTTGGAGGTTATATTCGTTTTCAGCGTTCCCAAATACATAAGAAACAGTTCATGATATCCATTTAACAAAATTTCTGTCGTCCAGTGTAATTGTTCCTTTCCAGAAATATCAGCGGTTTCATCTGCTAGCAAGTTATACGCGCACGCTTCATTTACCTTATTAACGATGCTTTCCTTTATAGTAGTACCACATAGAGAAATGATCTCATTCTGAATCTGAACTGATTGATATGTGGCCCATTTCTTCCCCTTTTCAAAATGGTTTTTCAATTGACTTGATCTCCGGCACTCTATTCGTAAAGCTGCACAAATCTTGCAGCACTCCCTCGTCATGATGCTTACCCCGAAGTGGTAAATCGTGCGTACCATAAAATGTCACACATGATATTATTGAGGATATTTTTTTATTTTTTTCTATGATTTTCTTCTAATTAAGAAGTCTTGGATCTAGTATAGCGAATTAGCGATACTACCAATTTTAACTAACGTTAAAAG
Source organism: Trachelipus rathkii (assembly GCA_015478945.1). Lineage (NCBI taxonomy): Eukaryota > Metazoa > Arthropoda > Malacostraca > Isopoda > Trachelipodidae > Trachelipus > Trachelipus rathkii. The sequence goes on from JABUQX010053077.1 coordinate 27,131, forward strand.
AGTTAGGAAAATTCACCCAAAAACTACATTCCCTTTTTTGATATATTATAGCTTAGTTTCCTTTAGTACGGTACGAAATGAAGCCATATTGATGTAGGGATGTACTCTAAAAAACTCTTCTGCAAATCGATGAAAAAGTGTTGTTTGTTTTTGAGAAGAGAGTAAACGCTTTTAAGGGGGGTAGCTCCCCCCTGCCCCCCCCTGACGCGCCCATATATGTATAATATATATATATATATATATATATATATATATTATATATATATATATATATAATATATATATATATATATATATATATATATATATATATATATATATAACCAACCTAAATTAACAAATGCCTAAACTAGAAAATCTATTTATGTTCCATAGAGATACCCTGTACTATTTTTTTTGGGGTAACGAGTATAAATAGACAAAAAAAATTACCTTTACTGTCGTGCTGTTTCAATATGGCGTCGGGAAACTGTTTTCCTTCAGATTCTTAACAATTTAAAATTAACAACTAATAACAACTTCTTAACTTAAACAATTTAAAATTAACAACATAATTGCCCTTTTTTTATTAGAATTAACACTTTATTTGTAAATACGCTAATAATATATCATTTTCATTTAAAAAAAAACTGCATTTTCGAGACATAAAGGAAACGACATCCTACTCAAAGAACTTTCACGTTAACACTAAAAGCCAGCATTCGGTAAAGTCGGTAAAAATTTTCTTCCGCAGCGTAAAGCAGGACCTACAAATAGTTTACTATATTTTCGAATTATAACTTCAAAATACTATTCCTATAATTTTTACATTACTTTTTATATTTACTTTCATGTAAAAAAAATACCAAATTAAACATTATTTTATTAAAGAAATACGATATTTTATTATTTGTAAATAAACATCGATATATTATATATATAATAATATATATTATATATAATATATATATATATATTATATATATATATATATATATATATATATATATATATATATATATATATATATATATATATATATATATATAATATATATATATATATAATAATATTATATATTATATATATATATATTATTATATATATATATAAATATTATATATAATCATATATATATTATATATATATATATATAAGTTGCGAGTGTGTGTTGTGTGTGTGTGTGTGTGTGTGTGTGTTGTGTGTGGGGTGAAATTGCATATAATGACGAAAAAGTTATAGACTTTTCAAAGAACTTTATTTAGAATAAAAGTTTCATAAATATTTCTTAAGCGAATGCACGTTTTTTTAATTTTTTTTTTCAACGGAAATATTTAGAATTTTTTTTATTTTATTTTCCCTATTTAAAAGGTTCATAAATATATGTAGAACCTAAAAATCTTTTTTTTTTTTTTTTTTTTTTTTTTTCCATTATTCATCAGAAATATTTTATTTTCCCCTTAGGGGCTCGAGCCGACAGGTGGACAGAGGGGGGATGAAGTCCCCCGTCGTCCACCGGGAGGCGAGAGACCCCGACTTCTGCCATCTTTGCGGTTTACCGATGGTATTCCTTTAGTTAAAAGTAAAAAAAAAGGAATAATTTTAATTCCCTTTACACTATGGTATTACTTTAAACTAGGGGAATACCATAGGGTAAACCGCAAAGATGGCAGCAGTCGGGGTCTCTCGGGCTCCCGGTGCGACGAGGGGGACTTCATCCCCCCTCTGTCCCTGTCGGCTCGAGCCCCTAAAAAGGGTAAATATTAAAATTTCTGATCAAATGCAAAAAAAAATAATAAATAAATAAAAAAAAAAACTATCATTTTTAAGTACTAACATACATTTATGAAACTTTTATTCTAAAATAAAGTTCTTCGAAAAGTCTATAGATTTAATTGTTTTATTTTCTGGAATCTCTCTCATTATATAAAAGATAATATATATATATTTTATTATATATATATATATATATATATATATATATATATATATATATATTATATATATATTATATATATATATATATATTTATATATATATATATATATATATAGAAATAAGTTGCTATAATGGTACAGATTCTAAATTATGAAACATTATAAGAAGAAATCAATATTAAAAGCTTATTATTATCCGAAGTAAAATTCCAATAATTTTAAAAGATAAAAAAAAAGACTCAATTAATTAATCAAGACTTTCTCAGCGCTCACGAAACATTTTAATTATTATTATTATTATTATTATTATTTTATTTTTATTTAATTATTATTATTATTATTATTATTATTATTATTATTATTATTATTATTATTATTATTATTATTATTATTATTTATTATTATTTTTATTTTTTTTTTTTTATTTTTATTTTTATTTTTATTATCAATTAATTATTAATTATTATTTTATTATTATTATATATTATTATTATTATTATTATTATTATTATTATTTATTATTATTATATTATTATTATTATTATTATTATTATTGTAATATTTTATTGAAGCTTCTTTGTCTCTGTGACATTTCTCCCAAATCCTGTCATTTGTTCACATTAATTCCTTTATGTTTCATCTTTCTAGCCAAAGCTTTTCAGTTTGCTGATGGAAATTTTCGCTCCGGTACATTTGGTGTTCGATTTGGAATTTTAGTTTTCCCCTTGTGGCAGAGTGTTTCAAGACCATAGCGCCTCTGCGCTAATACTATATACATTAACATATTTTTTCCTTTTCAGTCTTTTTTATTTGAGATATACAGTTTTTACTTTAATAATGAAACATTCTTCGATTTTCTGCTCCCCATTTTTTTTGTTGTTGTCTTAACTTACAAAGGACTTTAGCCATCCTCTCGCGCAAACAATAGCTGATTTTCAGGTCGTACTAATCTAA
>JABUQX010053077.1:37500-39478 GCA_015478945.1 Trachelipus rathkii
CCACTTCCTCTCTTGTTGATAGAATTTATAAGCTTGACATAGCTCAAAAAGGAATCTGAAGTCATCTCGCCATCCCAAGTTGTTGCATTTCGGTATGTTTTCCTCACCAGAATACCTTTGTTTGAATTCCTCATAGCCTTCCAAGACATCTTCAATGAATTGATAATTGATATTGGGTGACTGTGAACTTGTTGGGAAAATGAAATCCATAAAGTGCCGGAGAATCAAATCGAGAATGTGATGTTGACACCCAATAAACTGGGGCTCTGCTAGACCCTTTTCTCTAAACTGCTTCTGCAGTTTAACAACAACACCATTTTTGTGACCTGTGTTGACTACTGTAGTATCGGAAATAATCATTTTGACATTTGTCCATGCATTATACTCATCTAGCAGGTCTTTCAATGGAATAAAGATGTCCTCGGCTGATCCGCTTGCACAAACTAAAATGCCAAGATTGAGAGTTCTTGCGGAGTTCTTGAGACACACAGCCTGATATTCTTTATTATTAATTCTCTTTCCATCAAAATGTAAGCAGAATTCCTCTTCACCAATTATTTCTCTCATGCGTGTCTTGACTATTTCTGCATTCTTGACCCCTCGACGCCAAATGCCTGATTGTGATGGTGTGGCCACATCCATACCATCTTGAGATAAATTTTTAAGAACATTTGATGCTTTCATTGTCGATAAAGATAAGTTTGAAACCAGTTTCGCTGCAACAGTTGTCGATTGGTATGTTCGTTTCATCGATACATGTTCTTCTGCAAAATCAGTGTCACCTGGACTGATGTTTTCGTCTTCTGTACTTGTACTAGTACTACTGTCGTTAGTTCCATATTCATCAACCTCGACTTTGCTTGTTAATGACTTTGATGACCTTCTTATTCTTTTTGAAGGATGGATTGTTGACATAGCAGCCGGTTTCTCAGTTGTGTATCCTACTCTGCCTCCCGATTCGATTTGTTTTCTATAAAGTTCTTTGTCTTCACTGCTAAGCCAATTCCCACACTGTTTTGTAATGTCAAAGACATTACTGAGGCTTATTTCAAATACTTCATTAGGTCTCTTTCTATATTTTTCAAACATTTTAATGAGTTTGTCAGTCGTAGCTGTAACTTGCTGCTTAGATACAAGAGGGAAGCTCAGTTTCTCCCACAGCATCATCAATTCTTCAGAGATCATGGTTATTCTGTCAGCTCTACCTTTCACTTGGTCATATAATCCCAAATATCTACCAACAATGTCCCTTTTCAATGGCAATTTGCAAAGGGTCACATTTAGCTGATTTTTCACTTGTGGTATAGATGGGCGACGTTTTGTAGTTCCTGTTAAATTCTGTGTCCATTTCTTTCCAGCAGAATCTACTGCAGCTTTCGATTTCTTATTTGTAAACGACATATTTACACCTGAAAAAATAAAAGTGGGTAAATATTCAAATATTTTAAAGAACATACAACAATGTTACATTAAAAATTGATGAAAATAAGAATGACCAAATTGCCCCATGTTCAGTAAGTTGGGTGCGGAAGATTTTTTCAAAACTGAACAAATTGCATGTCATTTCTGGGATTTATAGGCAAATGTTCATCATATGCAACATCAGGAGATGTAAAATTTTAAAAAAGGTACCAAAAAAGTCTAATAACCCTAATATTTAATATATATATATTATATATATTTATATATATATATATATATATTGATATATATATATATTAATATATATAATATATATATATATATATTATTATATATATATAATATAATATATTATATATATATAATATAAACATAATATATATATATAATTATATATTTATATATATTATTATATATATTATATATTATATATATTTTATAAAATATTATATATATATATATTATATATTATATACTATATATATTTATAAACAGAGGTGGGCACGAATCCGTTACTCCGTTATCCGCTAACGAACTAGTTTTTGAAGTAACGAAG
>JABUQX010053078.1:0-2500 GCA_015478945.1 Trachelipus rathkii
ATGCAACATAATCTATTCTTCTCTTATTTTCTGTAAATCATGTTATATATATATATATATATATATATATATATATATATATATATATATATATATATATATATATATATATATATATATATATATATATATATATATATATATATATATATATATATATATATATATATAGTCAGTGTACAGGACAAGAGTAGGCAACGCCTACTTGCCTTAGTGAACCCAAAAAATATTAAAAAGTCTGCATATATATATATAAGATAGTATGGTATATAGTATATATATATATATATATATATATATATATATATATATATAGAGCATATATATATATATATATGTTATATATAGATAAGATATATAGGCAGGTAAAATATATATAAACATATATAATTATGTAGATATTATATATATATAAATCCTCATTCGAAGACTGATGATAAGCCAGCCGACGTAAATTTCAGCCGCGATTATATTTTTGTTTATTAGCTGATCAGTGGCAAAGTATTACCTCTTGAGCTCTGTAGAAATAATCTGTTTTCTTTAGGTCTGTATAACCTCTGTAATTGCCTGTCGACTCTAGTAGCAGTCATAAAAAAATTGACTCTCTTTATAAATAAATGAAAGTGCAAAAGATAAGAAGCTTAGCCTATAAATTTAAAAGATTTATATATATATATATAATATATAGTATATATATATATATATATATATATATATATATATATATATATATATATGTTATATATATATATATATATATATATATATATATATATATATATATATATATATATATAGAATTCTGACTAGTTCTTTAACCATTAATATATATATATATATATATATATATATATATATATATATATATATATATATATATATATATATATATATATATATATATATATATATATATATATATATATATATATTACTTGATGATCTGTTTCATAGCCATCTTCATCTCTCTGTCTGCGTTTCTTCCTTTTGGTTTTGTTTCCAAACTTTGGTTTGTTTTTCTTCTTCATTCCTTGTCGGTTCAACATCATCATTTTCCTTATTCATATCTTCTGCTTCAGCAAGCATTTGTTCAAATTCTTGCATCACTGTCTTGACTTTGAGTCATCCTGCACATTTGAAAACTTATTATATATATATATATATAGTATGATATATACAGTTAGATAATATATATATATATATATATATATATATATATATATATATATATATATATATATATATATATATATTATTATTATTATTAGTTAAGTTATTATTTATATATATATAGTAATATGCTAGCAGTTAGAAGTAAAAAAGAAGCGTGGTTGAATGTACTAAAGGATAATGATGAAGTTTCAAAAGAAAGATGTTTGGAAGTATATAAGGAGAAAAAAAGGAATACTAAAAGGTATATACGTATGAGAAAAGAAGAGGTTAATGAACAGTTTGAAAGGAGGATGAATGAGGACTTAGAAGGGAATAGGAAGCTCTTCTGAAAGGAAGCGCGAAAGGTTAAGAATGAGAATAAGAGGAACCTGCTTAGAATAATGAATAGGATGAGAATCAGGGGAACCTGCTTAGAATAATGAATAGGGATGGTGCTTTTGTAACTGATGAAATCGATGAGGGGAGTGTGGAAACACTTCGAAAATCTGCGCAATATTAACAGTAATGAAGAGGTGATAGTGAATGTGTGTGTAGTTTGATGGTGCAAGAAGAATAGGTATTTTGGGGATAAGGTTATTAGCAAGGAGGAGGTAATGGGTAGAGTGAGAAAGTTGAAGAATGGTAAATCTGCAGGTATAGATGAAATTACTGGTGAAATGATCAAGAACGGAGGCGAGATCGTGATTGATTGGATTTGGAAGTTGCGTAATAAAGCGTTTATGGAGGGTACAGTTCCAAGGGATTGGAGAGCAGTAATAGTACCCTTATATAGGGTAGGGAGAGGGGAACTGTAGAAATTATAGGGAATAAATTTATTGAGTGTGGAAGGGAAGATATATGCTGGAAGCTTGGATGAAAGAGTGCGTTTAGTGAGTGTAGAGGACTGATTGGTGAAGAACAAGGTGCGTTTAGGAGTGGTAGAGGATGTGTGGATCAAATCTTTACATTGAAACAAATGATTGAGAAAATGAGGGAGAAGAAGAATAAATTATATTAGGTTTTGGATTTGCACAGGCGGCGATAGTTAATAGAAGCTCTATGGCAGGTGTTAGTGATATATGGTGTTGGTGGTAGGCTTCAGAATGGAATCAAAAGTATGTATGAGGATAGTGAGGCGTGTGTAAGAATAAATGGTGTCAAAGGTGATTGGTTTAGTATTAATAGCGGAGTGAGACAGGGTTGTGTTATGTCTCCTTGGTTATTCAATTTGTATATGGATGGGTTATGAAAGAATTAGAGGTGGGGTAGGGGATGGTGTTACAATGATGGAGAATGGAAGAGTGGTGGTGCCCTACTTATTATATGTGGATGATTTGTTTTTTTTGTG
>JABUQX010053078.1:7500-10000 GCA_015478945.1 Trachelipus rathkii
TTGTATTGCTTTGTTAAAACATGGGAAGTCAGTTATTAGGAAGGATTGTAGCTCTTGTTCTATGAGGTCGATGAACACTTGCTAGTTCGTTTTTTTATAATTGATATATGTTTTTCAAAAGATGTGTGTAGGATGTTTATGTGGAATTGTGACATAGTATAGCATATTAAATCATTATATATATATATATATATTATTATTATTATTATTATTATACATACATATATATATATTATTATTATTATTACAGTGTTATATTGTTATTATTATTATTATTATTATTATATATTATATACATATATATATGTTATATTACATATATTATATATATATATTTATTATTATATTATATATTATTATACATATTATTATTATTACCGGTATATATATATTACATATTATATATATATAGCATATATATATTATTATTATTATTATTATTATTATATTAATGTTATATATATTATTACATATTATTATTATTATTATTATTATTGGTTGTTATTATAAAGGGTTATTACATATATATATATATATATATATACATATTAATATTACTGTATATTACATATTATTATATATATATATATATACATATATATATATATATATATATACATATATATATTATTATTATATATTATATATAGATATATATATATATATTTAACCATCTCTTCATAATCATCGTCTTGTGCTGGTTCAGAATGGTTTGAATTTTCAGTTTTAGACAAATCAGTTTCTGGCTGGGGATTTTGTTTGTTGTTCGGTGATGTTGCGACGTAACGGATAGATGAAAAAAACTCTCTGCCACTTAGCCATGGCTACCAAGCATCATCATTTGGAAACTGGAACCTGTAAAGTTATTTGTTAGAAGTTATATAATATATCTTCTTCGTTCTGTCATCTTCCTTATATTGTTTCGCCAAAATGGGAGTAAGGTGCGCGACGGGCATCGGAAAAGAAAGGCAGTAGAAGAACATGACACAAGTCGAAAAGAAAGCCCAACCTTCCGCCCCCTCGTAACCATTAATTAGTGGGAACCGCATGGCGCAGTCAGCAAAGATAAACCCCTAAAAGCCAGCTTACGGGACAGCGATGGAGTCCTCACTATGGTAGAGTCGTCATTAAGAGGTTCATCCTTGGCCCAGGTGGCCACAACCATACCCCCTCACAATCCCGCCGCCATTCACTCCGTGTTATACATGCCTTTCTTCTCGCCTGCTACGCAAACTCAATATTTTCTCCTGTCAAAACATTCGTTTACTGACATCAATGCACTTTTTCTTCGGTCTCATCCCGTCGGTTTTTTCCAACACAGCTCGCCACTTATAGCATTCGTCTAACCAACCGACTATCCATTCATCCTTTCCATATGACCCAACGCATCTCAAACATACTTCAATTTTATTCTCTGCCATTTACGCCTTTCTTACACCTACACAACTCTCTAATACGTTCATATCCGTGCTCTTTATCATTCTTCTCACACACCTAGCAACCCCTAAGATTGCCCATCTGAACACATTGAACTTTAGATCTAATACTTTCTTATTCCAGACCGGATAGTCTCACTACTATAGCCAAATAAGCACTAGGGTACAACATACCCTCATGTAATAACCTAGCACACTGCAAGACTTAGTCCGCCTTGTACATTCACGCAACGATTTAATTGGCAGCGCAGCCACCTTTCCTGCATTCTACATACTTTCCTACTACACTCTGCATCGTCCGTTCCCTTCTCATCCCATATAACCCTAATATTTAAACTCGAGACACTTGTTCCAGCTGCTCCTCATCTAACATAACTTCACACTGAGGACTGTCCCCGCTCCACTAAACCATAACGCTTACTGCTTTATCTCACGTTTACTTTCAAGCCCGCTCCTTTTTTACACACGCTGCCAAATCTCTCCTAAACCAATCCTCTCAAACTCTCTTCAAGATTCGCTCCACACAGAACCAAATCATCTGCATATAATAGGTAGGGCACCCTCGACTCTCATGCTCCATTCTCCACATTCTAACACCATTTCCTGCCATCCCACCTCGAAAATTCTTTCATAAACCCCATTCCATATACAAATTGAATAACGCAAGGAGACATAACACAACCCTGTCTTACTCCGCGTTACCTCCTAAACCAATACCGATTGACGAGCGCATTTATTCTTACACAGCGCTTCACTATCGTTTCATAACATACTTTGGAGCTCCATTCAGAGCCTACCGCCCAGACAGCATATTCGCACTAACACTGCCATAAACCTTCCCTATTACTCTATCATACGCCTGTTGGCAAAAATCCATAAACCCTAATTAGCAAATTTATTCTTCCTTCTCCCTTCATTGTTCTCAATCTTTGTTTCAATGTAAAAAGATTTGATCCACACATCGTCTACCACTCCTAAAGGCACCTTGTTCTTCACCAATCAGCCTTCGTCACTCGACGCACTCTTTCGACCAATATACCAGCATATACCTTCTTCCCTACAAC
>JABUQX010053078.1:15000-16525 GCA_015478945.1 Trachelipus rathkii
CATAAATTGGATAGCAGTGAGATTGGACGATAGGAGGGGTTTTAAGGGTATTTTCCTGGTTTTAGTTTTTGGATGATGATTGCTCTTTTCCAGATGTAGGAAATAAAATTTTGTTTAATGGAACAGTTGTATATGTGTGCTAAATCAGCCTAAATGGGCTAGTGTAGTGTTACCAAAGTGTTTAAAGTGTATATGAGATGTTGTCAGGTCTGGTTGCTGGTGAGTTTTCAAGAGTTTATATGGTGTTTTTATGTCATTTGGTGTTATTTCTAGTGTTTGATCGAGGTTACTTTTTATCTTCTTAATGGATTTGATTATTTTCCTGTTTTGTGGGCGGGTAGGTTTGAGACTGTTTTGCGAGGAGGTTTGCGTGTTGTTTTGTTGTTGGTGGGAGTTGAGAATTTGGATTTTTTTATGCATTCACGTGTGGGTGATTGGTAGTTTTGTGCATTTTTCAGAATTTTTGTGTTCCACATTCTATTGTTGTTTGTATTCTGAGGTTTTTTGTTAGAAATATTTGAAAGTTGTTTGAGGTGTCTACTTTATTAAGTTTATGATTTGTGTGTTTAAATTATTAATTTGGGTTGTTTGTTTGTTGTGTTTGCTGTGCTGATTTTTTAATTAGGTTACACTGTTTGATCAGGTTTGAGATTTCAGGTGTTAGTGTTGAATTGTATTTTTTGAGGTATCCCCGAGGTATGTTTTGGTTAGCTGCTTTTTCAATTAGTGAAGTGAAGTTTTGGATAGCTGTACATAGTGTTGAGGAATTGGAGATTATTATAGGTTGTATATTGTTTTCTATGAGTTCAGAGAATTTTGTCCAGTATATATATATATATATATATATATATATATATATATATATATATATATATATATATATATATATATATATATATATTTATATATATATATATATATATATATATATATAATATATATATATATATATATATATATATATATATATATATATATATATGAGAATAAATGAAAGTACACTGAGATGGATTGGTCATGTGGAAAATATGGATGATATTCGGTTGGTTAAGCGGATATATAGTGGTGAGTGTGCTGGGAATCGAACAGCTGGGAGACTGCAGATAGAGTGGACCGAGTCAGTAATAGGAATGCCTTTAGGAGGAATGTGAGTTTAGCAAAGGACAGAAGAAAGGTGTATAATAGGAGTGCATAGCAGAGTTTTGTGGTGTATGGTTGTGGTCCACCTGGGCAAGGGATGAACCCCTACATTCACTGAATGCCATAGTGGCTTATGCCCATGAAGCCCAGGGGTGGATTTTTTCTGACTGCGATGAGTTCTCACTTAAGGGTGTATAAAGGGGGTGGTAAGGCTGGGCTTTTTTTTCTTCAACTTGCATCATATTCTTCTACTACTTTTCTTTTTCCAATGCATGTGATGCACCTTACCCCCATTATTATTTATACCATATTATGATGATGACGATTATATATATATATATATATATATATATATATATAACCTGTATCATCATTGTACTGAACG
>JABUQX010053079.1:0-23252 GCA_015478945.1 Trachelipus rathkii
ATTTCATGTAAATATATTTCACTGATTAAACGAATCTTTTTATTAGTTTCTCTTATCCTGTCACTACTGGCTATTTTATCTTTAAAAGGTTGAAATAATTCCATAAGCGTTAACAAGGTTATTTAATGAGTCATAGAAAAGACCAAACTTTCATTGGGTTGCAGCAGCAAAGTAATTGGTGTCGTAGAGAATTTTTTTTCTCTTACCCCCCCTATATATATCTTTCATTGGTAGCAAGCGGTGGGGACTTTATGGGATATTGTGGTGACTTTTTTAGATACTTTAGCAGAATAATTTTACATTAGTACCAGCTTTCAGTAGGACATTAGGAATTATTATAGTTAGTAGTTATTTTTTTTAATCTAAGAAAAAGCCAGTTTATTAAGTGACAGGAGAAACTTAACATTAATTTCAAGAATATTATAGCGTTGAGAGATCAATTCAAATAGTAGTAAAAAGATGAAAAAAAGACTAAGTCTAATATTAAGAAGTTGATTAATATTTAAGTAGTTAACAATAAAAAGCGAAAGAAAACAATATTTTAAGAAGTATCGGAATATTTAGCTATAAGATAAAACTTCTTTTTAAATGCACTTCTCGATTAGAAATTTAAATAAAAATGATGAATATATTTATAGTTATAGTATTAATAATTATTGAAAATGACAAAGGAGAGATACTAGATCAAAATGAAAAGGCTAGGGAGTTAACTTATTGCTGTAAAGAAGAAAAATGCTTTTGTAAAAAGTTTAATCATTGCTATATGGTAATCCGAAATAGAAAACGGAAAAGAAAGAAAATTAATGGCTTCAGTAAAAATAGTAAAACTAGAAATTATGACTATAACAATGACTACAATAATGATGATAATGATCAGAATACAAATAAAAGTAATAATGAAAATAATAATGAAAGTAATAAAAATAATCATAATGACTGTAACAGTAATATTGGCAACATAGATGCAATAATAAATATGTAAATATTTGAATATTCTTTGTCAGGAACGATTAAATTAGTTATCCCTTACGAGTAAAGTTTAAAGTAAATATTAAATTTAGAAGTTGTTTTTGAATTAAATTGTTTTTCATTTAAAGGAAATCAAATTTGTTTAAATTGATTTTGCCAACAGATTTTAAGTAAAGTTACTTAATGATTTTGAGAGTTTAAATGATTATAGCAAGGACAAACTATTCTAAAATTAAAGTTGAAAGTAAATTTAAAACGTTTTTGAACAGGTAAATTGTTATTTAATGTTGATCGAATATATGATAATAAATTTATTTTATATGAAAGACAATAGGAATGTAAAGGTTAAGGTGATACAATCGGAAGTTGAGAAAATTTTCTCTTTGAAAGATAAATGAAGAATTAACTAATGTTGATAATATAGTAATTTTTTTTTTTGAATTGATGATTTACTGTAAAGTTATGTGAAAGATTAAGGAAACATCGAGTATGATGAAAATTCGAAAGTAAAGAGTTATTTATTTAGGCTATTTTACGATGTAACCTCAAGTTGAGAATATGATGAAATGAATTTAACTATGTTGGAAACATAATGAAATGTTATGTTGTTGAATTTTATGTTTATTTGGAAATCTGTTGCAACAGTGTTTTTGGTAGTTGGACTAGTAATATAGTCGCTCTACTGTGTCTTGCGGTTAATTACTCACTGATTAAATTCAAGACAGCGCCAGTCTCTAAGGAGAGAGTTGTCGTGAGTCCGCTTTAGAAATTTTGGATGGTAAGATGCATTATGCTATTAAAATTTCGAGACATTTAGTTAGTTGTAAAATGAAATAAAGTTCATGTTTGAAGAGTTAAATTATTGTTAAATTAAGAGGTTATAATTTAAGATCAGAGAAAAAATCCATGGATATTAAAACAACGATTTATAATGTATTATGTAATAGCCTTCATTTTTTTAGAATGAAGTGAGAGTGAGTCGTAATTTTTTTTTAAAAGATCTTTTTTATCTGGATAAGATTGTTAAAACAGAATGTTATTGGAAATCAGGGAGTTGTGATAAGTTTGGTAAAGAAATTGTCTGATGATAAGATTAATGTCTGATTTTTTTTAAAAAGTTTATTCCCCTATTTATTAATTTAATACTTCCGTTTATTCAAGTTCCTGATTAAAGTAATGTAAATAGTAAATTGAAAGTACTATTAAGTTGACATGAAGATTGTTTATTTAAAACCTCTCACATATATCAGTTCTTGATGTTATTCATTATTAAAGTTTCCCCTTAAATCATATTTTTTTTGTTCGAAATTTAATAACTGTTTAATGAATTAATTTTTTCTATCTTCCTTTAGTATATTTAATAGGTGTAACTGTTTTAAAGAAACTGTGATAACACAGACCCTATTGTTTGTTTTGCTCATATTACGATTTTTTTTTGTCCGTCATTTTTTTAAATTAAAAGTAAACTGACCTTTTAGTTATGTAATAATCTAACAGAACTTCAAAGATTGATAGATAAAATTGTTATTTAGATGATAAGTTCTTGACGAGAGTTAGTTATAAGATCGACTGAACTCTGCCATATTTTTTTTTAAGAAGGATTGTAAATATATGAATAGATTTATTTTAGATTTCTTGACAAAATAAAATTTAATTGTATTCGTTCGTTAATATAGGGAGTAGTGTAAAATTTTTAATATTTCCTTCACAAATACGTTTAAATTTTAGTTTTTCCATTCCATTTTCTTTAAAAGTTAAGATGGCGATTTAATTTAGTTATCCCATAAAATCTAATTTCTTAGTTTATTTAATATTTATTGTTTCATTAAATTATTCTTAATATTATTAAATATATTAATTTATCTTTTTATAAGTTTATTAAATTATTTTTCCTAAAAACTTAACTTAAGTACTTATATTTAAAATTCATTCGCGGCACTTCGTCAATAATGCTATTTAGTATTTATTTAAATCAAGAATTTATATGAGCAGATTAATGTTATTTGAAGGAAAATGAACCACTTTTTCTTCTCCTGGAAGGAGACGGCAGTTCTTGGCAATGAAACTTTAGTGATACTCTGCGTACCGCTATGAACAGTTTACCTATAATTTAGTTCCAGAACGTCTTTTATACATTTTGTTTATTTTAACTTCTGTTTTGGACCTACTACAATACTTCCCTCAGTTTTCTAAATTTTTATTTTCAATCTTGGTTTATAAAGTAACGGTAGATCAATAATTCCACTCCGTGAAATCACCTAATCTTTGATATAAATTTAAACATCAAACCTTACATTGAGAAATATTGCAAATCTTCATAATGTTTTTTCATAAAAATTCTTTTATATATACATAAAAAAAAACCTACAACACAGTCAAATCCGAAACAAGAGAAAATGTTGATAAAACATTTGAGAAAATGAAATTTTTCAATGAAGTTAATTATCACGCTAAAGTTTTAAGCTATTGGCATTCTCGGGCAAAGAAATAAAAAAAAAATTATCAAAGCATTTAAGCTTATTGGCTACAATAAGTTTTAAAGGATATGAAAGTAAAATTACAGATATGATTAAAAAATAACTGCCACAATATAACTAAGATTAGAGATGAATCAAATAAAAACAATCGACAAAGACCATTTAAATTTATTTACAGTAAAAATGGTACAATAATATTTGATATTTACATTAATATTCATAAATATTCATCATAATAAATTTCTAAAAGAATAAATTTATCACAAATCACCATATTACATGTATCATTAGGTAGACAAAAAAAATATTTATATCATCATTATCACACACCTTCTCTCCCCAAGACTGGGGGTAAGGTGCGTAACATGCACCGGAAACAGAAAAGAAGTAGAAGAATATGACTCAATTCGAAAAGAAAGCCCAGCTTTACCGACCCCCTCTATACCAATTAGTGAGAACTCTTCGCAGTCAGAAAATCCACCCTAGAGCTTCACTGGATCGCGACAGACACTCAATATGACAGCTCGTCAATGTGGGGTTTATCCCTTGGCCCAGGTGGGCCACAACCATACCCCCTCACAAAACGATTAACCAACCGGCAATCATCCATCCTTTCGCCATGGTCAAACCATCTCAACGTACTTTGATTTCTTCTCTCATTTACCCTTTTCTTCACACCACACAACTCTCTCTAATACGTTCATTCTTCATTTTAGCGCACTCAAGACTTAGTCCTTTCACATCCACCAACGATTTAATTGCACCAGCCACCTTCCTGCCATTCACAACTTTCCTACTACACTCTGCATCATCCGTTCCCTTTTCATCCAACATACATCCTAAATATTTAAACTCAGACACTTGTTCCAGCTGCTCACCATCTAACACAACTTCACACCGAGGACTGTCCTCACTCATAACCATAACCTTACTCTTATCTACGCTTACTTTCAAACCCCTCCTTTTACACACCCAGCCAAATCTCTCTACCAATCCTCTCAAACTATTCAGATTGACCACACAAAACCAAATATATATATATATATATATATATATATATATATATATATATATATATATATATATATATATATATATATATATATATATATATATATATATATATATATATGAAGACCTACACCAATACCTACCAGACTGGGAAATCTTTATACCCACACACACCATATATCTCTATATATATATATATATATATATATATATATATATATATATATATATATATATATATATATATATATATATATATATATATATATATATATATATATATATATATATATATCTGTTATATATATATATATATATATATATATTTTTGAGAGCCCAACTAATCAAAGATAACAATTTAATCAAATTAAACAGTTTAAACAATAACTATTTAAAGTAATGTATGAAAAATACGGTATATATGTATATATATATATATATATATATATATATATATATATATATATATATATATATATATATATATATATATATATATATATATATATATATATATATATAAAATATATATATAATTATAAAATATATATATATATATATATATATATATATATATATATATATATATATATATATATATATATATATATATATATATATATATATATATATATATATATATATATATATATATATTAAATATCTGGCCGTGTTTTAATGAGCATAAGGGAAGGGTTCATTACTTTAATTTAGTCTGCAAATAATAATAAAAGGATTTACATATTTTAAGATTCTTTTAATAAAGTAAAGGAAATTATAAATATTTTCTTTGGTTGTTCCTCAGCAATGAACTTACGGAGCTTTATCTCTTGAAGACTGTTTGATTTTATAGTCGCTGAGAGCTGCTTTAATGGCGTCCTCGGCAAGCACTGCAACCAATAAATCAAATAAGAAAAAAAAAACAGACAAATTAAGCTTATAAAGATAATAATAATGAATTTCGATGATTATAAATTCAAAATAGAATTTCCTAAACCAAGAAAATAAAAGCCTATTTCCTTTCTAAAGCTACTCACTATCATAACTGGCATACAAAAATTTCTTAGTTATGATTTAAGGGACATATCCTCAAAATCAAAGTAGTGAAATATAAATATAAAATTTTGGAAATACATTTAAGCAATTTATAAACCACAAAATTGTGAATGGTAGGAAGGTGGCTGGTGCAATTATATCCTTAATGAATACAGAGGGACTAAGTCTTGAGTGCGCTAGGATCTTACATGAGGGTATATTATGACCGGTGTGATGACCAGTAGTGAAACTATGGTCTGGAATAAGAGGTATAGATCTAAGGTGCAATCTGTTCGGATGGACAATCTTAGAGGTGTGTTAGGTGGGAGAAGAATTGATAAAATAAGGAATAAACATGTTAGAGAGTTATGTGGTGTGAAGGGCGAAAATGAGAATAAATGAGAGTGCATTAAGATGATTTGGTCTTATGGAAAGAATGAATGATAGTCGGTTAGTTAAGCAGATATATAGTGGTGAGTGTGCTAAGAAAGGAATGAGTGTGTGGCAGATGTGATGGGAGCGGTGCATAATAGGAGTAAATGGCTGGGTTTTGTGAGGGGGTATGGTTGTGGGCCGCCTGGCCTAAGGGATGAACCCTACATTGACGAGATAGCACAGTGAGAGTCCATCGCAGTTTCATGAAGTCCTAGGGTGGATTTTTTTACTGGGACAGGCTCTACTTAAGGGCATGGAGGAAGTGACAGAGAGGGTTCCTTCCAGACATCGTGTTCTACTACTTTTCTGTTTTCCAGTTTGTGTTGCCACCTCATCCCCAATCTGGGGAAAGGAGGTAGATGATGATGATGAACACAAAGTTCAAATACTTTACAATAGAGTTATTGAATTTAATTCTTTTATATCTGAAATAGCAAAAATATCTTCATTTCCTAGTTTTTTACATAAATAATGGTCGTAGTTATATGCTTATATTAGTCCGCTTACATTATTGTATAATGAATTAATTTATTTTCTTACATTTACTCTTGTGTTAATAAACTTATTTGCTGGCATAATTTTACGTTTTAATAACTCTGAAATTGTAATTTAATTTGCTAATAATAAGAAGTCATTTATTGACAAACTGATTTTAAAAAGTAGTTTATCTTGAAGAATCTATCTTTGGATAATTTGCAAGATTTTAACCTAATACTAGGAGGCACTTTTTCAGGTTCAGTAACCGTGCGTGGCCAGATTAAAGGGTAGATGCTGACACAGGGTAAATTGCTCTACTTCCGAGTACCGTATATATAATTTGTGACTACATCTTATGTGAAGAATAATAGTATTACAGGTATTTTAAAGTAACTATAAAAATTAATAAAATTTCTAAAACAAAACAAAAATTATTATTATTACCGGTATTTTTATTATTAATATATATATATATATATATATATATATATATATATATATATATATATATATATATATATATATATATATATATATATATATATATATATATATATATATATATATATACTTATATATATATTATATATATATATATATATATATATATATATATATATATATATATGAGGTGGAGATGTGTAATATCTCTTCGGTTATTCAATTTGTATAAGGATAGGGTTATGAAAGAATTAGGGAGGGGGTGGCAGGGGAAGGTGTTAGAATGATGGAGAATGGAAGAGAGTGGATGGTGCCCTACTTATTATATGCAGATGATATGGTTTTGTGTGGCGAATCTGAAGAGAGTTTGAGAGGATTGGTGGAGGGATTTGGCAGGGTGTGTAAAAGGAGAGGTTTGAAAGTAAGCGTAGATAAGAGTAAGGTTATGGTTGAGTGAGGACAGTCCTCAGTGTGAAGTTATGCTGGATGGTGAGCAACTATAACAAGTGTCTGAGTTTAAATACTCAGGATATATGTTGGATGAAAAGGGAACGAATGATGCAGTGTAGTAGGAAAGTTGTGAATGGTAGGAAGGTAGCTGGAGCAATCAAATCATTGGTGGATGTAAAGGAACTAAGTCTTGAGTGCGCAAGGGTCTTACATGAGGTCATGTTGTTACCTGTGTTGATGCATAGTAGTGAAACTACGGTCTGGAATAAGAGAGGGGTATAGATCTAAAGTACAATGTCTTCAGATGGATAATCTTAGGGGCGTGTTAGGTGTGAGAAGAATTGATAAAATGAGAAATGAACGCATTAGGGAGTTGTGTGGTGTAAAGAAATTAGTAAATGATAGAATAAATGAAAGTACAGTGAGAGGGTTTGGTCATGTGGAAAGGATGGATGATAGTCGGTTGGTTAAGCGGTATGCTGGGAACCGACTGGCTGGGAGACTGAAGAAAAAGTGGATTGAGTCAGTAAAGGAAGGCCTGGAGGAGAGGAATGTGAGTTTGGCAGAGGCAAGAAGAAGGGTGCATAATAGGAGTGAATAGCGGCGAAGTTTTGTGAGGGGGTATGGTTGTGACCCACCTGGGCTTAGGGATGAACCCTAAATTGACGAAATGCCATAGTGAGAGTCCGTCGCTGTCCTGTGAAGCTCTAGAGTGGATTTTTCTGACTGCGGCGAGTTATCACTAAATAGTATAAAGGGGACAGTAAGTCTGGGCTTTCCTTTCGACTTGCGTCATACTCTTCTACTACTTTTCTGTTTCCAGTGCATGCTACGCACCTTACCCCCAGTCTTAGAAAGAGAAGAAAAAGAAAAAGAAAAAAAAAAAAAAAGAAAAGAAAAAAAAAAAAAAAGGAAGAAGAAGAAGAAGAAGAAGAAGAAGAAGAAGAAGAAGAAGAAGAAGAAGAAGGAGAGGAGGAGGAGGAGGAGGAGGAGGAGGAGGAGGAGGAGGAGGGAGGGAGGAGGAGGAGGAGGAGGAGGAGGAGGAGGAGGAGGAGGGAGGAGGAGGAGGAGGAGGGGAGGAGGGAGGAGGAGGAGGAAGGAGGAGGAGGAGGAGGAGGAGGAGGAGGGAGGAGGAGGAGGAGGAGGGGAGGGGGAGGGAGGAGGAGGAGGAGGAGGAGGGGGAGGAGGAGAGGAAGAAGAACGAAGAAGAAGAAGAAGAAGAAGAAGAAGAAGGTCAAACTGTGTGACCCTTGAGCAAAACCGTTTTGTTTCTTCCTTTTTCCATCCTCTAGCTTCTTCCAATGCCACCTGCTTCTGCAAAAGCTGAACCGCTTCTTTCACATCCATTGCCTCTAATTCCCACTTTAGATGACTCCAGAGCTTTTCCTTCTCCTCCGTCTACCTCAAACTCTTTATGCAAAAATTTCTTCTTAAGAGCTCTCTCTCTCTCTCTCTCTCTCTCTCTCTCTCTCTCTCTCTCTCTCTCTCTCTCTCTCTCTCTCTCTCTCTCTCTCTCTCTCTCTCTCTCTCTCTCTCTCTCTCTCTCTCTCTCTCTTTCTCTCTCTCTCTCTCTCTCAAATATGAATGTATAAATGTATATATATATATATATATATATATATATATATATATATATATATATATATATATATATATATATATATATATATATATATATATATATATATATATATATATATATATATATAATATATATATATATATATATATATATATATATATATATATATATATATATATATATATATATATATATATATATATATATATATATATATATATATATATATATATATATATATATATATATATATATATATATATATATATATATATATATATATATATATATATATATATATATATATATATATATATATATATATATATATATATATATATATATATATATATATATATATATATATATATATATATATATATATATATATATATATATATATATATATTCTCTCTCTCTCTCTCTCTCTCTCTCTCTCTCTCTCTCTCTCTCTCTCTCTCTCTCTCTCTCTCTCTCTCTCTCTCTCTCTCTCTCTCTCTCTCTCTCTCTCTCTCTCTCTCTCTCTCTCTCTCTCTCTCTCTCTCTCTCTCTCTCTCTCTCTCTCTCTCTCTCTCTCTCTCTCTCTCTCTCTCTCTCTCTCTCTCTCTCTCTCTCTCTCTCTCTCTCTCTCTCTCTCTCTCTCTCTCTCTCTCTCTCTCTCTCTCTCTCTCTCTCTCTCTCTCTCTCTCTCTCTCTCTCTCTCTCTCTCTCTCTCTCTCTCTCTCTCTCTCTCTCCCTGTATGAAGCGTTCTATTAGTGATCTTTTTCACTTTCTTTCTAACTCTTGGTCTTCTGTTCCTCAGTATTACATTGAATTCTTTGTCGTAGTGCTAGAAAAAATCGAAAGCCTTCAATAGAGCAGAGACTATCATAAGGCTTTGATTTTTGAAATGTCCCTCTTTTGCTACATAACCTTCTCACTAATTTTCTTTATATGGTTATTCTAAAGTAGCTGTTGTAGATGACCATCTTTCATCTTTTACATCTATTAACAGAAGGGCTGCAGGGATGAAGTTACAGAGCCGCAAGGTTTTGGGTGAAACCAGAGTCAGAGCAAAAAAAAAATTCTTTTACTATAAAATTAAGGGGTTCAGAGCTGGAAAATTTAAAATGTGGTGCCAGAACCTGAGTCAGAGCCAGGTATTTTAAAATGAAGGAACCAGAGTGTCTGACGTCCTAGAAAGCCCCCATTGATCTGTTAAATCTATGAATAGGGGTACTCCTCAGGGTTCTAGTCTATTCACTATTATTTTCCTACATTTTTTTAATGATCTACCTATCTATCATTGTTTATGTACACCACCATACATTACCTATTTTCATTTTGAACTTCATTCATTCAACAGATACTTGGAGGTTGTCTTGGAATGAAACTCCTCCTATCGATATGGAATTTCTAACTTGCTCAGTCAGAGAAATGGTAGCGGTTTTTAATACCGGTTAAATTTTTTTTTCTCTCTCTCTCACACACAGGATGGCTTCCACTCCAAAACTTTCCTTGAGAAAAAGGGTGGTGTCAGGTGTCTAAGGATTTTATGAACTCTTTTGCTTCTAATTAGCCTAATTCTCTTCAATCTCTTTCTGCCCGTCAAATTGTCTCACTTTATTACAATGGACTCCGCTCCTTCTGAACTCTCCAGTTGCATGCCTCATCCATTGAGAAGGATTCATGTGACACGTCTTTCCACACAGTCTAATACTTTTTCTCTCCAACTCTTTGACCCCAGACTTAACTGCTATGCTCAATCTTATATGTACTCTACTGATAAATTCCAGGGCTCAATCATTAATTTTTTTTGGCCAGCTCCGACTCAGCTTCACGAATTTAAAATCTCTCAGCTTCAGCTCAGAACCTCTCTATTTCACAGTAAAAAAAAAAATTTCTTTGCTCTGGCTCTGACTTCACCCAAAAGAATTTTTGCCTCCAACTCTGGCTCCACCAAAAAAGTGGGGGACAGTATTGAAACCAACTCGCGAGCTTCAGACTAAACCATGCTGCTCCAGCTCCGCAGCCCTGGTAAACCCTGGAACACAGTTCCTTTGTTTATTTTCCCCAAAGTACTGGAGGGGAATAGACACGACTCTCAACTCTTGTATATCTACAAAGTATGTGTATGAACTTAAATCATTAAAGATCCCCTTAATTATGCTTAATGTTACTAGGATAGATGTTTTTAAGATATTATAGCATATAATTTACAATAATAGTTTTATGCCATAATGATTAAATATATTAGTATTATTATAATAATAATTATACTAATAATAATAATAATAATAATAAAAATATTGAAGTCATTTATACGCGTGAGGTGAGAACTTTAAAAAAAAAAAAAATACAGGTTTCTGGTTTTCAACCTAA
Source organism: Trachelipus rathkii (assembly GCA_015478945.1). Lineage (NCBI taxonomy): Eukaryota > Metazoa > Arthropoda > Malacostraca > Isopoda > Trachelipodidae > Trachelipus > Trachelipus rathkii. Next base: position 11,240 of record JABUQX010053079.1, read on the forward strand.
CCACCATGATTTATTATAAATGAAAGAATTCTCCTAATTTTTAAACTGTTCTCCAGATGAATTATTAACACTTTACAAAGTACATACTCTGAACTCATACTTTAAACATTGCTTGTCACTTACTTGAACAATGTAGTTTTACTGGAGGAAGGCTCAGTTCTTTAGCAATATCTTTATTTGTAATTTTCAATGCATCATCAACCTATATTTTAAAAAAAAGATTAATAATCATGTCAAAATTTATTTGTGTATAACTTGGCTCTAGAGAATAAATAACATATATATGCAAGTACTACAGGAATTAATATTAAGCAATTTACAGTTTTCAAATATATTTTTTTAAGTACAGTATATGGCTTATACTACTATTACTACTACTACTACCTTTTTTCCTTTAATCCATTCTGTAGCAAGAGAGGAAGAGGCAATTGCTGAACCACATCCAAAAGTTTTAAATTTTGCATCAACAATTTTTCCATTTTCATCAACTTTTATTTGAAGTTTCATTACATCACCACAGGCAGGTGCTCCGACTAACCCTGTTCCAACTGAAATGTCCTTCTTATCTAAAGAACCAACATTTCGTGGGTTTTCGTAATGATCAATAACTTTTTCATGATAATTCCTTACTAGAATTGAGGTAATAGGCCTGGAAGATACGTCTAAGTTTAAAACTGAGTAAATTCTTGGTAAGGATTTAAAGACTGACATTTTATGAGATTATTTTTTCTCTGTAACAAAGATAAAATTAAAACCTATCAACATTAGTTTCCTTAAATAAGTTTTTCCGCTGATTTATTTATTATCTTTAAAAAATGAGCTGATAAAGTATGGCTTATGATTAATATGAACAAATAGGGGGCCTATATAACTTGGAAAAGCAAAAATTATGCACTTTGTAATTTACTAATTCTATAGTAGCTACATAATTTAAAATGATACAAGTATTAACATTTAGCAGTTAGAACTTTAGTTTCTGACTCAGGTATTGGCATCATCACAACTTTGGATTTATTTTGATATATATATATATATATATATATATATATATATATACCTATATATATATATAGTATATATATATATATATATATATATATATATATATATATATATATATATATATATATATATATATATACTACTATATATATAATATATATTAGTGTTGCACCAATACCAAAATTTTATCTGATGCTGATACAAGTACCCACAATTTTTCAATACTGATACTGATACTTTTATATATATATATATATATATAAATAATTATATATATATATATATATATATATATATATATATATATATATATATATATATATATATATATATATATATATATATATATATATATATAACTATATGTTATATATATATATATATATATATATATATATAGCGTCGGGCGGGTGACTTGGACCACTTTAGGTATAACTTCATCTCCCCACTTTCCCCTAATGCACTTTTTGGAATTTTTTTTTATGAAAATTAAGGCCATATAGTAGGTAATAAGCACACAAAAAAATAATAATGTAATTCTAATAATAAAAGTTTTATTAAAGTTTAAAAAAAGCTCATTCAGACTCACCTTGGAGGGGTGAATCGGGCCATCTGTTTAAATTCCTCTTTTATGTATAAATTCAATTTTATTTTTTAATTTTTACTTAATATAATAATTATTTATCATATTAAAATTAGTAATAAGTAATATAAATGTCAATAATGATACATAAAATAAGAATAAAAATGTGGTGGCCAAATTCAAACCTCTCGTGGGACAAATTTTGACACATTTTGGAATTCATATTTTTCATATAAATTTCACTTTTTATTTTAATTTTTACTTAATATTAGTAACTGTTTATTATATTAAAATTAGCTATGTGTAATAAAAATGTCAATAATAATACATAAAATAAGAATAACAATGGTGGTCTGATTCACCCCATCATCAATTTTTACGGCAGGGTGAATCGGACCAAGTTAGGCCCCATGATTTAGCCACTAGTATTGTTGGAACAAAAATTTACTTTGCCAGTTTAAAGCTAACATACTCAAGTGTATACACTGAAAAAATAATTAAAATCCATCCACAATTTTTTATTTTATAACAAAGTTAAAAAAAAAACACATTTTTCAAAAGTGAAATTCTATTGAAGGGCATTTTATACCCTAATTTATTATATTCTTTAAAAATATAAAAACTCTCTAGAATTAAAAATAATCTAAAAACTTGTAGTACTAAGGCGTGGCTATTAAATGAGCAAAAAAATTTTTTTATTATTTTTTTATTTAGAGTGGACCAAATCACCCCTCTAAAAAAGGTGGGCCCGGTCACCCTGCCCAACGCTATATATTGTAATGCCCAATATTGAGCATTCCTTTACTTTTATTATTTTTGTTTCTTTTTCTTTAGTTCCAGAAGTATTAAGTTGTTCCAAATCTAAGTGAGGTGAAAAGAGTTTAAAGATAGAGTTATAGTAAGTAAATTTTTGTGAGAATATAATTGGCTGATAACTGATGAAAAATCTATATATTAAGAAACGCGAAATAGTTAGTTAAATTAATAAGGTATTTATAAATTTATTTCTTTGGGTTATTTATAGGCTCTTCTTTTGACTACTGAGATAGTATATAATTCTCAAGACTTGGATGAAGTGTCGTCCCTTTTCTATTTCTTTCATTCCTCTAGCTAACTAGAGGTGAGTCTCTTAGATTTCTACATATTTTTTAGCTATTATAGTCATGAAAGAAAATTAAGTGTATAGAAATTGATTATTATTAAATATTATACTATATTTTTTCTATTTTGAGGTAAATTTAATTTTTTTAGGTACGAGGCCAGGAGCCCAATTGTTTTGTAAATTCACTATACAAGGCCTGGAGCCCAATTGTCTTTGTTTTATCTTCAAGGCTAAAGAGCCACATTCAAGTAATTTGTTTAGGATAGAAGAGATCCAATGCTCACAACACTTTCAACTTTGTATATCTACTTAAATATTATTTATGATGAAGGTGAAGAATATTTAGTGTTTAACCTTTATTTGGATAGAATTATGTATAGTTAGGGTTGTTATGAAGCAAACAAAGAAATTAAACATGTGTTTATTATAAACATAAAACAAATATAGCTTAAAAATTGTGTAAAACAATTATTTTTATTGTGATATAGTGTCCTTATATAGAAGGGAAACTTAAGTATTATTATTAACTATACTATTATCCCTGTTACTGCTGTAATGGTGGTAAAAATTAAACATTATATACCTATATCTGAGTGTAAGGGTTCATCCCTTGACCCAGGTGGGCCACAACCATACCCCCTCACAAAACCCAGCCATTCTCTCTTATTATGCACCTTTATTCTCGCCTCTGCCAAACTCACATTTCTCTCCTTCAGACATTCGTTTACTGACTCAATCCACTTTTTCTTCGATCTCCCAGCCGGTCGGTTTTCAACACACTCGCCACTATACATCTACTTAAAAACCGACTATCATTCATCCTTTCCACATGACCAAACCATCTCAACATACTTGCATTTATTCTCTCGTTTACCCCTTTCTTCACACCACACAAGTCTCTAATATGTTCATTCCTCATTTTGTCAATTCTTCTCACACCTAGCATTCCCCTAAGATTGTCCATCTGAACACATTGAACTTTAGATCTATACTTCTTATTCCAGACCATAGTCTCACTACTATACAATAACACAGGTAACAACATACCCTCATGTAAGACCCTAGCTCACTAAAGACTTAGTCCCTTTACATTCACCAACGATTTAATTGCACTGTTAAGCAAAATTACTTGAATATTTTTGTAATTGAAAGTTTATTACTTACAAATCTTATTTATCATTGGAAACTCAGTCTCTCTGCCTTTTTGACAATGTACCGTATATATATATATATATATATATATATATATATATATATATATATATATATATATATATATATATATATATATATATATATATTATATATATATATATATATATATATATATATATATATATATATATATATATATATATATATATATATATATATTTTGACATTAGGACATTAGGAATATAGAGACAGTAAAAGCCACATGGGCCTATCGAGACTGTCCCAGTCAACCCACTAACCAAACATGCTCATGCAAATCCACAAAGCACCCTAGAGCTTGTCAAATTACTGTAACTAAAAATCCACCAATTTGGCTTAGTCAAAAATAATGATATATATATATATGATACCCAAACCATCCACATGCATTAATAACTAAGTTATGGTCACACATGCAGTCTAACATTAATAACTACTGTAATAACCCACCAATTTGGCTTTGTCTAAATATATTATATGATACCCAACCCATCCATATACCTATCCAACCCTTTCTAAAATGTTGCAATCGAGTCACACCCAACAACCTCCTGTGGCAGACCATTCTAAAATTTAACAACCCTGTTACTGAATGCATACTTTCTTATATCAAGATGGCATGCTTTCTTTTAAATTTTCTTATTATGCCCCCTGGTCACCTGTCCATGCTCTACTATGAAAAATTATCAATATCAATAGTATTAATCAATAGTATTATCAATAGTATTAATTAGGGATGTACCGATACTAAGAAAAGAGGCTGATACAGATACTCTATTTTTTTAGGTGCCGATACCGATACTTTAATTAATATAATAAATACACAGTAATATGATAGAACATTTCTGTACTGCTAGGCAACTCAGGATTGCATTCCCTGTACAACCAATATTTAGTCATTTATTTCATATTTAGTCGTGCCCAAGTATATTTATTTTATAAATTAAAATAGTATATTTAAGGAATAGTAAATTCAAAAATAATATTAATAACTTTTTTATGTTTGTGTTTATTCAAAAAATATTCCATTTTCCAGGAATTTTAACAAAGTTTAGCTACTAGCTTTTATGTTGTAACATGATTACAATTTACAAGAAGATTCTTTAACTAGCTACAATATTAAGAATAAAAATAATGAAAGAAGAGATCTCAATTAATCACCTAAAAAGACAAAATAAAAAAACGCTATTATTCAAACATGACATAATAATATACTCCTTTAAGATTAAGATTGATATCATTTAATACTCAAATTCAAAAATTCACAAATTGTGATGCAAAAATATTAAGCTTTCACTAGTATCTGGCGAGAGCCTGTTCCTTTTTGGTGTGTTTACATTCCCACCTACACTATAAATACGCTTGCTCTTAACTGATGAGGGAGGTGTTGATAATTATTTGCTTGCAAGCACTGATAATAATGGAAACCTTGGCCCATTTTCATGCCACCACATGAAAGGATTCTCTTCTGTAGGCAGCATCTCCATGTTTTCGTAGAGCTTCATCTCCTCTTTCACAGATTGCAAATTTGAATTATCTTAGCTCCTTGATGACTGTCTCTTCAGTTTTTTCGATGAGGTTCCTTGGTGTGATTCCTTTGAAGGTGAATGAGATTTCAATGCAATTTTGGCCATGAACTTGTCAAAGTCTAACATATCCAAATCCTCTTCAACTTCAGTAGCTTTATATGCTGAAAAGCCACCATCATCACTATCAGTGCTGTTGCCAGGGGTTGCTGATAAGGTGGCTTCCACTTCTGTGAATCTTTTTTTTGTCACGCGAGCAAGCTCCTCGGTTATGCTATTTAAATGCATTCTAGAAGTGGTTCACCGTCGAAGATGCCATTCTTGTGGGGTTTCAGCTAGCTTAGGGAATTCCTTATTAGAACCTTTTTTTTTTTTTTGCAGTTGTCACCTCCGCTCACGGGCAGAACCCTATTCAAGGAGGGGGTGTTGAACGGATCATTTCATCTAACGTAAATAACGCAGATGAGCACAGACACAAGCTTTAAAGTGAGGGAGATTAAATTGAGTGGGAAACACAGATGATGGAAGAAAATTCCACAGAACAGAGGTGGCAGGAAAGAAGGAAGCTCCGAGCGAGCTAGTCTGGAGTTACTAATATCAACACAAAACTCAAGTGCCGACAAAGCCCCGTGTTACGAGTCGTAAGGTGGTGGCACGCGAGTGGAAGGTCCGCTCGGGCACTTGCCGCTACGGTACCTATAGAAAAAGATAAAACATCAACATCCCCCCGCAAAGATAAAGGGTCAAGTAAACTAGAAAGTACAGGACAGTTTATAAGCCTTTTGACCTTTGACTCGACTCTATCCAAAAGCCGGGTGAAACCAGAGCCTCCCCAGATATGAGAGCAGTACTCCAAACAAGGGCGGATGAGACCCATGTATAGCTGGAGTAACTGAGAAGAAAAAAAAAATCTTGCAATCTAAACAGAACTCCAAGTTTCTCTGAGGCTACCCTAGCAACCGTTGTGATTGGAAGTTTTCAAGACATTTTTTGTTTATGTTAAGGCCAAGGATGTTTATATTGTCAACAGGAGAGACAAGAGAATCGTCGAAAGAGATAGGAAAGTTAGGTGTCTTAGAGAGGGAGATTTGTAGAAGTTGGGTTTTAAAGAATTGAATTTCACAAGGTTGAGACGACCTCACCGGGAAATTCTATCCAAACCAGCGAGAATAGAATCGGAAAGATTAAGACTAGAGGCAATTCTTGAAGTAAAAGAGGGAGCAGAATTGAAATGAGTTGAAGAATGAAGGGTCGAATCATCGGCATATGAGTGGATAGAGTTAGATGTACAGGTGAGAAGATCATTAATGAAAAGCAGGAATAAAGTAGGAGATAAGACAAAACCCTGAGGAACACCACTATTGACAGAAAAAGAAGAAGTCGCCCCATCAACTACAGCCAATATTGAGCGATTTGAAAGAAAGCTAGACTAAAGTAAGCGAAGAGAAGGAGGAAACCCAACGGAGGGGAGCTTGGAGAGCAGTGACGTGTGCCATACCCGGTCAAATGCTTTGGATATGTCAAGCGCCACCACACAAGTCTTCCTGTAGTTCCTAATGGTGGAAAACCATAAACCTGTTAAATAGGAAAGTATCTCACCAGTAGACCTCGAGCCCCGAAAGCAGTACTGGCAATCGGAAAGAAGGGAAGGAGATTCCAGATGGTCTAAGAAGTGAGTTGAGAAGGGTTTCAAAGATCTTAGATAGAATACAAGTTAAAGCTATAGGGCGATAGTTAGCAGGATAAGAGGGGCATCCTTTTCGGAATAGGTAGGACATATGCCCGCTTCCAACACTGAGGAAAAGTGATAGTATTGAGGCATAGAGAATATAGTTGAACGAGGGGCGGTGTCAGCATGAAAGCACACTCTCTCAAAACTCGGAGAGGAATGCCATGCGGGCCACCCGCCTTCCTAACGTTCATAGATTTTAGGAGCCCATGCACCCGATCAAATGTAATCACAGGTAAGGCATAGGATATGAGGAGTTAGTTGAAGGAGGGGAGGATGAGGAATGCCAGAATCGTCAAGGTTGAGTTAGAGGAAAATAGAGGCGAGAAAGTTGGCCTTTTCAGTTGGAGAATTAGCAACAGAACCATCAGAGCGAATAAGAGGAGGAAAGACAGATTTACAGAAGTTGTTAGAGATGTTTTTGGAAAGAGACTAGAAAGATTTGTCAGAAGAACCAAGGAGGTCAGCGCACTTTCGTTTAATGAAAGTCCGTTTTCCTTGTCGAAGAGTATCCTTGCAACAATTTCTAGCTGAATGAAAATTAGCAAGAGTGATAGGAGAATGAGAATTTTTCCACCACTCGATACGCACTGTCTCTCAGCCTGAATGGCCAGAAGAGAACAGAAAGCACGATCGAACCATGGATTTTGGGGAGAAAAAGATTTAGTCGAAGAAGTATTGAACCTGCTCATGCCATCAACGATTACAGCTCCCACTTAATCGGCAGAAGCTGAAGCGTCTTCAGAGTCAAAGCAGTAACTCCAATTATAGCTAGCGTAGAAGCAGCTCAAGGCCCCCCAATAGGCCCTATCAAAGTACCAGAAAACAAGCATAAGGCAGGATGGAGATGTTGGAGAGAAAGTATTAAAATTAAGAGATATATATAAGGTTGTGGTCAGATTTACAGATAGGAGCGAAGGTGGTGTATTTATAGAGAGAAAGGACTAGTGGTGAAACATAGGTCAAGTGTGTTCAAGAATCGGTTGGGACGATCCGGAATGTGTGTAGGTTCTGTAATTAGTTGCTCCAGATCGTTGAGAATACTGAATGATTCGGCTTCCTCCCCACCTAAATCAGTATGAGAGGAACCCGACCATTCAGTGTTGTGTACATTGAAATCCCCTAAATAGAGGACCTCAGTATTTGGATGAGAAGATATAACAGTCTAGTGAGAAGTAGTAAGGTAATCAAAAAACCTATGAAATTCTATTCTGTTAGGAGAACAGTAGCAGAAGTAAGATAATTGTAGTAGAAGGAAGAAAGATTTTAAGCCACAGAACATCAAAGTTAGGAGATTCGCGATTCTCGAGACGTGTTGTAGGAGTGTTTATGTTTACATAGGCATATACTCCACCCTTCAGACGGAAATTATGAAATAAGTTATAGTTGGATATATTAAACGAGTTGGAGGATGAATTCTTAGCCATCTGGGTCTCAGACAAGAGCAAAAAATTAAGGTCAGAGTTAGCCACGCCTGTGGAAATCTGCTATTATATACACACACACAATCACAAAAAAAGACAAACAAAACAGACAAAAAACAAAGGAGAAATGAGGAAAAATTATTCGTACGCTAAAACCTAAATTTAAAACCTGAAATTTAAAACAGTAAAACCCTATTTACAGCAAATATCTAAAATGTGAATAATCCAGAAAGTTTAGCTAACTCACTCACTCACACACTCTCTCTCTCAGAAGTACAAGAAAAAAAAGAAAAAAATACTATTGATCAACTAAAAAAGTAGAACCTAAATCTGTATAAATTATAATAATAGCTATCCAAATAGGTAAATGTTACGCTAAAACCCAAGTTGGAGAAACGCTAAAAATCTAAGTTAAAAAGAAGTCGAGGAAAAAAAAAAAAAAAGAAAAACTACTATATATCTATATATATATATATATATATATATATATATATATATATATATACTATATATATATATATATATATATATATATATATATATATATATATATATATATATATATATAACTATACTATATATATATATATATATATATATATATATATATATATATATATATATATATATATATATATATATATATATATATATATATATATATATATATATATATATATATATCGAACTAGATTTATTATTGAATCTAAAAGTTGTTCAAAATTTTTCACCCCAAAAGTAAGAAGTATCGGCCATATTAACCAATACTGATACTGATACCCAAAAAAATGGCCGATACTGCCGATACCGATACTATCGGTACATCCCTAGTATTAATCAATAGTATTATCAATAGATGTAAATATTTTGTAGACCTGTATCATGTCCCCTCTGAGAAATCACCTTTCTACAGAAAACATTCTTAACTCCTTCAGCCTCTCCTCATAGCTCTTACCCTCAAACCCAGAAATCATCCTTGTTGCCCTATGTTGTACTCTCTCTAGCATATCTATGTCTTCTTTTAAATAAGGGGCCCAAACTTGTGCACAATACTCTATTACTGGCCTAACATAGCTGTTATACAGTTTACTTATTACTTCCTTGCTCTTGTAAACAACATTGCGATTTATTATGCCCAGCATCTTATTAGCTTTATTCCTAGCTTCCAAACACTGATTAGCTACTTTCAAATTACTGCTTATAATCACACCTAAATCTTTTTCTTGGTCCACAGACTCAAGCCACTCCCCATTCATATCGTAGTTAAAACTTTTATTTGAGTAACCTAGGTGAAGAACCTTACACTTTTTACTATTTAAATTCATTTGCCACTTATCTGCCCACCCAAGAAGTTTATCAAGATCATTTTGAATCTTTATACATCCTTCACTATTCCTAACTGTGGTGGTCACTTTGGTATCATCGGCAAACTTAGAAACTTTACATTTAAGTCCCTGGTCTAAATCATTTATATATATGAGGAACAATAGTGGCCCCAGCACTGAACCCTGTGGGACACCCCTTTTCAATATTTCCCATGATGATTTATTGCCATTTAGTTGTACACACTGTTTTCTGTTTTGCAACCACTCCACCTATACCACATTGCAATAACTTCTTCTTCACCCTTTGCTAAAGTCTAAATATACAATATCAACTGGATCTCCTCGGTCAATGCAGTCAGTAATGTATTCCATAAATTCTAAAAGGTTTGTTTGACATGACCTACCTTTCTGAAACCGGGCTGGGAGTCATACAATACCTTATCTTCTAAATATTTCTCTATATGACCTTCCAGTAACTTTTCCAGAACCTTTACAACCAGAGATGTTAAGCTAACTGGCCTATAATTTCCCAAATCTTCCTTACTACCTTTACAAGTGACCAGTGAGTGAGGGTGTGTTAATTTTTGCTCTCCAATTTTACTAATTTAATTTGTGTATTTGAAAGTGAATTTAGTAAATAAATTAGTGTTGTGTATCTAATTACACTACTGTTGTGTATATAACTACAGTCATTAACAATTGTTATATTAATTTTGTGATAATTTAAATTTGATAGCCTAACCCTAGGCTAACATAGGTAAGAGATTTACTGTTTTCTGTGTCTGGGTTTATTTGGATTCTTAAATAGACTTTCTGTATTTAAATACAGTCTTTATTAATTGTTACTTTAATTTAGTGATAATTAAAATTAAATTAGGTTTTCCAGTCACAGACTACAGTTAAGCCTACCTTATAACTTTTATATATCCCTGGCCTAGGCTAAGCTAAATTTAGGCTTGTTTAAATTTTTAACCTATTTTAAAGAGATTAGTTTATTTCCTTTTAGGCTTTAGTGATATTTAAACTGTAGTTGGAAAATTAGGTACAGGTTAGTAAGCTAATAATAATTTAAAAGTATGTATGCTCTGTGTGATAACTGTGGGACTGTGAGAGGTGAATATGTGGATAGCTGCCCTGTTTGTGTTTTGAATGCAGAGAATGTGTTTTTAAGGAAGGAGGTTGCAAGACTGAGTGAAGATATGCATGGATTGAAAGAAGAAGTATTTGAGTTGAGAAAGGAGAAGTGTTAGGAAAAAAGTTAGTAGGGATGTCAAGGCGAGGAGGGAGCGGGATATAGGGGTAGACAAGAATAGTGATTCACCTAGGCAGGAAGATGAGAGGGAAAAGGATAAAGTAGTTGATAATAGTTCTGTAGATGAATATAGAGTTGTAGGAGCTAGAAATAATAATTTAAAGATGAGGATCTAGAAAGTCCAGTCAGCCTGTGACCTGCAGTAACGGATTCGACTGTCTTCCAGATGGGGAGGGATCAAGAGTGCCAATGGTGATGTTGAGGTTTTCTAAAGGGAAGACTGATACATTGCTAATTGGAGACTCTGTGTGCATAAATTATAGGACTTTTTTTTTTTTTTTTTTTTTTCAAAAGAATAAAAAGAAACGCGATTGAGAGTATGTTATCCAGGTGCCAGTGAGTGATATCGTGGATAGGATAGATAGAGATTGATTCTGCAAATGTTGATTCAGATGTGATTGTGCATATGGGTACAAATGATATGGGACATAGAAGGTCAGAAGAATTAATAGCCAGATTATGGAATTGATTCAGAAGATAAAAGCTAGTGGAAGAAGGTGCATGATTTCTGGGATTTTACCTAGGTTAGGTGCAGGTCAGGAATGGGAGTAGGGCTTTAGGTGTAAATGAAAGGGTTAGGAAATTATGTTTTCAGAAAATATTAGGTTTTTGGATTTGTGGAAAGAATTTCTGGATAAAGATCTTTTTGCAGCAGATGGAGTTCACTTGAGTCATAAAGGTGTTGGGCTTTTCAGTACCAGTTTGGAGACTTGTTTAGCAAAAACTAGGTAAAGTTAGGGGTGGTGGGCTAAATCTAGATACAAATAATAGCAATGGTAACTATAATAGTGGGGAGATAAATAAAGCTAGTGTTGT
>JABUQX010053080.1:0-17500 GCA_015478945.1 Trachelipus rathkii
CCCACCACAACCCAGGAAGATGGAGAGAAATAATATAATCTATATATATATTATACTATAATATGCTATTATACATACAAATACATACATTACATTTAATTCTTGGCCCCTGGCAGTCACAGGCCTGACCCACTTAATTGGAGGGGGCCACACCGCCTCCAGCAAAGCCGGCCATTTGGAAAGAAGCTAACTTGATTGAATCTTAGGTATTCACCGACAGAGTCAAAGTCGAATAGCAGAAATGGTTTCAGCAGCAAAGTGGTACAGTGGGACAGTCTCAGAGAGAGGAGGAGCGGGGCAACTCCAGACTTTTAGGAAGTGCTCCATTGTGTTCCGTAGATATACGAATCTTAGTGCACAGTTGGGGGATATAACGTGTCAAGTTTGAAATCTGAATATTAATGCCTAAGATTTTTGGTGGGTGGCCTGAATCTGGCACCGGGCGAGTTAAGTTTGGTTTTTCTTCTGGGATCAGTGATTCTTCGTAGGGAGATGTTTTTGGTGAATGGGTTGTTTTTAGTAGATTGTTATTGGGGATGGGGCGATTTTTGTAACGATATTGTTAGTAATTAGTGTATGGATGTGAGATGAGCCAATATGACCTATTTGGGGGTGGGAGAGGAATGTTGTTTCTTTATATGTCATTATTAGAGTTTGGGCTGGTGAGGAGGTTGTGGAGAGAGTATGTGTGAGTCTAGATATAGTGGGGAGGGGGGGGGGTTGAGAGAGAGGAGTATAGTTGTGGTCAATGGATGAGTTGGTTTTTTGGTCAATGTCATTAATTGAGTGTTTTTTGAAAAAATTTGTGTCCCTACTAGTGTTCAACGGAGTGGGTAGGGATGGGTCAAAGGATGTAGTGTCCACTCAGTTCGATGTAAAATTTATGTGGATATGGGGGGTTTGCTTGTAAAGTTAGTGAAACATTATCCCATGTGATATTCTAAAGGGCAGTGTTTGTGTTAAAAACTTTACAAAATTTATTTTAAAGTATCTGTTTTGTGATAGTGCTGAGAACCAAATGGCGGGGAGCAAAGTTTATCATTTATAGTTCCTGAGGAAAGAGTTGTTTGTAAGAATTGTGGTCAGGGTGTGCTTTCTCTGTCGCTGGAGTTGTGTTGGGAAAGAGAGTCGGAGGGTGTTTAAATTTCCGTTGGGGTTTAGGAAGTAATTTGGTCTATGTGGGGGGGGGGGAGAAAGGGGTTATCATGAGAATTTCAAAGGTAAGTTCTAATATTTTTGGGTTTTGTTTTAGGGGAAGGGGTTGTTGTTTTAAAGTAGACTATTGGGTGGAAAGTGGATTGGTGGGCGGTCAGTGGTTAGGAGGTAATGGAGGATTTGCTTTAAGGGGGGAAGCTGTCATTTTGGACACGCCACATAAAATAATTCTTGGTGTTAGCCCAAGTTCTAATAATTGTTTTACGGTTAAATATATTCTTGGGGACTGGTGCTGGTTGGGCTGTGTTTACAATTATATATATATATTATTATATATAATTTATATATATATTTTTTGTAGTATATTTATTTAGCAGTTATTTATATATATAATATATATAAAATATAATATATATATATATATATATATATATATATATATATATATAATTATAAATGAAGAGAGTTTGAGAGGAATTGGTAGAGAGAGATTTGGAAGGGTGTGTAAAAAAAGGAGGGGTTTGATAGTTAAGGTAAGTAAGTGTAGATAAGATAAGGTTATGGTTGTGAGGGTGGACAGTAACTACCCATCCTTTAGTGTGGAAAGTTATTTAGAGATGGGTGAGCAGCTGACCAATGTCTGAGTTATGAATATTTAGGGTATTGTGTTTGGATGAAGAATGGAGAGAGGAAATGTTATTGTGATTTATGCAGAGTAATAAGGTAGGAGTTGTGAATGGCAGGAAGGTCTGGTGCAATTAAATCGGTGGATGTAAAGGGACTATAAGTCTTGAGTGCGCTAGGCGTCTTACATGAATAAATTTGTTACCTGTGTTAATTGTATAGTAGTGAGACTTGGTCTGGAATAAGAAGTATACGATCTAAAGTTAATGTGTTCAGATGGCAATCTTAGGGTGTTAGCAAAATGGAACATTTAAAAAACATAATTTGTGAGAGAATTGATAAAAATGGAGTAATATAATTTAGAGAGTTGTGTGGTGTGAAGAAAGGGGTAAATGAGTATGAATAAATGAAAGTATGTTGAGTATGTTGAGATGGTGTGAAAAAGATAAATAGTAGTCGGTTGGTTAAGTAAGCGGATGTTATTAAAAAAAAAGTTGTGTGTGTGTTGGAACCGATACCGGGTTGGAGATCGAAGAGAAAGTGGATTGTGGTCGGTGAAGCGAATGGTCTGAAGGAGAGAAAGTGGAGCTTGGAAAAATCAGATAAAGAGCGAGAATTCACAAGCGTGTGCACGATAATCACGAAAGGTGAGGGCACTCGAAATGGCCTGGTTTTGTTGTATGGTGGCATGGGGTTGTGGCCCACCTGGCCAAGGGATAAATCTTACATTGACGATTTTACATAGTGAGGGTACGTCGTGGGTCCATGAAGCTCTAGGGTGGATTTTACAGTCTGTGACGAGTTCTCACTAAGTATGGTTGGATAACAGCAGCGGGGCGGCGGTATAGTAAAGCTGGCCTTTTGATCCTTTCCGACTTTTGTCATGTTCTTACACTTCTTATTCCTTATTTTTTTTCCGCTGATGCTAATTTTCACTGCCGCACCTTAACCCCTCAGTCTTGAGGGCAATACGAGGAAGATACAAGAAAGAAAAGAACAGAAAGAAAGAAGAATATAACTACTATATATCTATATAATATATATTACTGAGACATTAAAATAAAGCATATATATAATATATATAGTATATATATATATATTGTATTTAATAATAATAGCAAGATATATATGAATAATAAAAAATTAATATATCTATCTATAATTTATATATATCCCCACAGCATTGCTCGATAACTTGCCACTATGAAGAGGAAATGGGAGAGCTCGTACGCATGGACACTGTTGGGCTTCTAACTGCCCTTCAAGTGCCTAAAGAGCGAAAGAGAGCAATTCCCCCCAAGAGGTAGATGAACGCCCAGGGTTGCAAAGAGTGGGCCCCGACCCGAAAAAAACCCACCCGGGTTTTTCTAAAAAGCCCACTTGAAAAAACACGCTATTTGCCCACTTGGGTTTTTCAATTTTTTTAAAATAATTGCATGTAAAAATAGTAAAACAAAAAATGGAAATATTAGAAAATATAACTCTTATTCTAATAATTTATTTGATATAGCTCATTTTAATTCATTTGTTGAAAGAATATATATATATATATATATATATATATAGTATACAGAAACGACTATAATAACGCCACTGAAAATAACAATAACAATAGAAATTGTAGCAAGTATGATATAAAAAAAATATCATTATATATATATAATATTCAAATATTATATATTATATTATCATATATTTCAAAAAATATATAAATTATATATATATATTATACAATATATATATGTGTGTCCAAAAGT
Source organism: Trachelipus rathkii (assembly GCA_015478945.1). Classification (NCBI taxonomy): domain Eukaryota; kingdom Metazoa; phylum Arthropoda; class Malacostraca; order Isopoda; family Trachelipodidae; genus Trachelipus; species Trachelipus rathkii. The sequence goes on from JABUQX010053080.1 coordinate 3,537, forward strand.
GAGCGGCCTGCTAGAATTTCTTTTTGAGATTGTTGTCAAGGATAACCAGGTATATATAAGGTTTTGTATTGGCAAAATTGGCAAAGCTTACTTCAATTCATCACTTAAAAATGAGACGTTGTTAGGCATAAAAAAAAAACTGATATTTTTAGTCAAGAATTTCTTTTTTGTGCAGTTGTCATTTTTAAATGGTTATATTTAGAAATTTATTTTTTGAGTTTTTTGAATGTGTCAGATACAGATAACCAGGTTTTCATTGTTGAATGTCTTGCAGCCATCGATTGAAATTTAGATGAATCCCTTTCTCTACATCTGTAAGATCCCATACTTTCCAACGGTTTTGTATTAGCACTTGATTCACTAGATTTGCCAGAATATGACAGAAGCGCTTACAAGATTTTTTTCTGATGCACTTTTATTCTTTAATTTTATTAGCTAAATTGTATACTGTATTTTATAAAAATGTAGCATCGTGCTTAAGGGCGTATATAGAATTTATATACATTTTACTTTGCTGGTGCCTTAATACATTCAGAACTTCAGTCCATTCATTTCCCCCTAGTTATCTTCCTGATCCCCAGAGTCTTTGGCATTACTGTTATAATCAAACTTATAATACTTGAACAAATTGAAAACAAACCATTTAAATTGAATATGAGTGAAATCGAAGGAGTTTTACAATTCTCCCTGAAAAGGAAAGGAAAAGAAAAATGAAAAAACCCAATTTCCCCCGGTTTTTTTCGGGTTTTAGATGGAAAAACCCGAAATAACCCGGGCCCACTGGGCTTTTTAAAAAAAAAGTGGGTTTTTTGCCAACCCTGTGAACGCCAATGACACCCTTCCTTATGGAAGGGGTACTTGGCGTCATTTGGAACAAAAGGGAGACTCTAGAGTGTAAAAATTATAGGGGGATCTCTTTGATAGATCACATGGCAAAGATATATGAGAGTGTTGGAGAGAAAATTGAGAGAGATTATAGAACCACAATTGGGAGATTAATATGGATAATGAGGGGCAGAAGTAACGGGCCTTATGTTCACCCTTATTCAGATTAGCGAGAAGATTTATGAGTACAACAGGGGGATTTATGTAGTATTTATGGATTTAAGGAAAGCATTTGACACAGTACCTAGGAGTGGAATGTGGAGGTTCTTGGAAGAGTTAGGGGTGGAAAGAGAATTGTGTGATGCACTGAGGAGTATGTATAAAGTGACAAGGTGCAAAGTGAGAACAGGATATAAAAACAAAAAATGGTTTGAAGTGGAGAAGGGGGTGAAACAGGGAAGCGTATTGTCACCTTTACTGTTCATAGCTTACATTGACAAAGTCATCGAAGAGGTCTGGGAGAAGGTGGTGGATATGGAAGGAAATATCATGGCATATGCAGACAATTTGGTGGTGTGGTGAAAGTCGAGAAGGAATGGTGAGAATTGCGAGATGGTTTCGCAGTAAAACTTGGAGAAAAGGAACTACAAATGAACATTAAGAAAACAAATGAAGCAATGATGTAAGAAAACAGAAGTAATGATGATGAGCACAGAGAGGAAAGAGGGCTGGGATATTATACTGAAAGTAGAGTCTGAGAAAAGTGAAAATTTATATATCTGGGTGGATTATATACAGAGGACGAAGGGTGTGATGAGGAAATTGCGCATACGATAAAGCTGGGAAAAGCGGCAAGGGCTGTACCCTTTGATGAAGGATCAATATATTTGTATGGAGGTCACAAAGAAGTATTTATAAAGGAGTGTTAGCACTTATATTGTTATATGGTGCAGAGACGTGGAGTACCACCAAAAGACATGAAAGTAGGATATAGGCAACGGAGATGAAGATACTTGAGAAGAAGCATATGATTGGAAAGACTAAGAAAGATAGGGAATGAAAGAGTAAGAAAGAAAGTCGGAGTGACACCTTTGGTGAGGAAGATGGATGTAGCAAGAATCAAGTGGTGGGGACACTTGGAAAGGATGCAGGAGAACAGGTTGGCGAAGAGAAGATGGGAGTGGACGATGGATGGAAGACCAAGAGGAAGACCAAAGAAGAAATGGACCAGAGGAGTCGGACTTGCAGGATTCGTACTGAGAAAAGAGAGTGTGAGCGTGCCCAACCGATCGGAAAGAAATACAGAAGCTGTGGGAGTATAAGAGCCGAAGATCAGGAGAACTGCTTCATTGAAGTCTCATAGCTGACAAATGATTCGCTATGTTTTCACTGAAAGACCAATGACTTTTTCTGGGGAGGACAGTAAGACAGTAAGTAAATTGGAATTGTAACCGGCAGATATATTTTTTGACACTAAAAACTTGGCACAGTGCAGACCACTTTAATTTTTTAATTTAAAGCAATAAGACATGTAAATTTGAATTCTTTGGCCTTTTCTGATTCTGATTATATATATACCTACATAGGTATATATCTTTGGCCCTTATTACCCAACTTATGGAGGTCTAAATTAAGTGACCTCAATAGGTCACCTCAAATTTCTCAAAGTCATAAACTTTTAAACCGTTCGACCGATTACTCTCAAATTTTCAGAAATGAATTCAGGGATCAAAACATATGTCAATTGGTTTTTGCAATTTTCTTGGTGAATCTTTATAAACTCGTCACTTATACATTGAAGTCAAGAAAACAAATGGGCAACTTACTTTAAAATCTCTCTGATCTTTTTTCATATATAATTTCTTTCATAACTGTTCACATAACAGAAGTGTTACAGTGTCATTATTTACTCAGCTCACTCAACGTATGTCACACAAAAAATATTTTGAAAACTTCTCACAAACCATATTAAAAAACACCTACTATTCAATTTGCATTGAATATTCTTACAACGTTATTCTGTGCCTTTCCATCAAAAGAAACTCAAAAAGTTTTTAACAAAAAAGAAATAATTATTTTAAAACCTTAATTTTTATTTGACATTTTCAATAATAATCTGTTACAAATATTTCTCTACTAAAGCGTAACAGCTTAATCATCATCAACTGATGCTTAAATTTAGGTTATTTTCTTCATCTTTCCTTCAGATTCTACTTTACTGCTAATTAGATATTTCATTGTTTGGGTGAAATGAACTAAAATAAATAATTGTGGAAACCTAAAATAAAAAAAAAAAAAAAAAAAAATGAAACTTTAATTTTTTTTTACCTATAATACTAAAATTGTGACTATCATTTTGAAAGATAATGGAGAATAAATTCTAAAAACTCGAACATATTTGTTTAATATTGAAACATGAACATTATATGTTTGAAATCAAATGAGTCGAATCGTAATAAAGCAGTCAAGCGCAATCCCACTTTCAGTTTATTATTCATCTCTTGCTTGTACTAAATAAAGAGAAAACCCTCATATATAATTAAAAATATATGTGGGTCAAAGGCTTGCATAAAATTAAATTCTTATAGTGGATAAAGATATATTTTAGAAATCTGTATTTAAGTCTTTCACTGCTGTAGAAATACTGGGGCCTGAACAGAACAGATTACGATTCAACACTCATTACTAAATCCACGTTCTTGATTGCGGTTTTGCCCTTTTAAATTGGTCAAAATCGGGCGAAATTTAATAATTACATTCGGGTGATCTAATAGTTTCTCTTCAGCATTAAAATTTGAAACCTTCACATACTGACGAGGCTAAAATGATGAGCTGATCAGACTCTGAATGTTTGCCTCCAAATTCTGTTTCTTGTAAATCTGGACATTCTCGAAACCCTGAAGTTCCTCTTTATTTCAATTTCCAATTTTAAACTATTAATTTCGCGCTGACATTCAACACAAGGATTCCATTTTTTTTTTTTTTTTTTAAATACCTATATATAAATTAAAATCTGATAATTAAAAAAATATAAAATGTAATATTTATTTACTATTCCAATAATTATTTTTTTTTTTCTTTTTTTTTTTTTAACCTTCAATTTTTTTTCAAATCATTTTGGGGGTGTTGAAACCCTCAAAAATGAGTTCTACAACATTAGAAACATATATAAAGGTACCCCTTTTGACTCAATATGTAGCTGGAGCCAGAAATACTGTCTGGCTTCTCTGGTAAAAAAATTAACAGAACATCACTCGAGAGAGCTTCACATGCTCTGAGATACTATAATTTAAAACTACACTACATCATCCCTATTTCATTCATTCTCTTCCACTCACTCACCCAATTTCAACCTTCTAACCTTTTCCTGGTTTTGGGGGCTCAGACACCCTCCCCTCCTTGTTGTGGCAGTGGTGAAACCTACAGGGCCAGCAGCAAGCACTTTCCACAACCACAAGTGACAAGTTTGAAATGGATACCATAACTAGAAAAACCTTAAAAGACAAAAAATATACATGAGCACTGCAACACCAGTGCCAAATGCCTTAAAGGTTGCTCCGATCCACTCAGTAATTCCGGTAATCGATTTGCAGACCCTCTAAATATAGGGGTAGACACTATGCTCGAGACATATACCTTGAAAATTAAAAAATTGGCTTGAAGTGCTTAGATAAGCGTGTTCTGCTCCAGCACGCACTAAAACACCTCAGCTCAGGCCCGATCCCTCAAACAACCTCGGGAATCACTCAGGCATATCCTCAAAACATACTAATCTGTACAAAACTTGGGTGTATTCCGTGAAAGTAGGATATGTCATGCCAGAAATGGGGGTGGGGCGGGATACTAAACCATGTTAGGAGTGATTTGATTCCGTTATAAACCATGGAAATCGATTCAGCAGCATTGATTATGTAGGTATTGAACCCAGACTCAAGCCACCTAGCTCAATATTAATACAGTGCTAGAAGAACCAGCTGAGCCAGCTGGCATCACTTCTAGCCTGGGTCCCAAACTCCATGTTAATCTTTGGGGCTTCCCTTAGAGATTTTCCTTTCTATAAGTCTGCAAGGGCCAATTATAAATTCTCTTTCTTATAGATTTTTTTTCCTATTGTAAACTCTAGGCATTTTTAATATTTATATATTTAACCTCTCCTGCTTACAATTTTAAAATTTATCCTTTGTAAATTAGACAAAAAAAAACTTTATTAATATTGTGAATAGGGTTGGGAAAGGAAAAAAACAAGCTGGTTTTTTTTTCACGAAAAAAAAAAGTAAAAATGTTTTTTTCATTTTTTTTTTCAACTAGTTGTGGAATTTACATGTTTGAAACAAACCTTATATTAGAGCCTAAAAATGTTATAAGGTAAGACTATGGGTGCTATTTAGGATAGCATTTTCTATGGTTCGCAAAATTCCAACAGAGGTGGACAGCCCCTGAGTTTTTCATTCAAAATTTTATAAGTTGGTTTTCCATATTTTTATTTTAATCTTGCATTCTGTAGCCTTGTCTGATAATAACTTTCAAAGGCGTTTTTTCTTCTCGAAATAACATTTCCATTAAGATTAGTCTCTTACTCTGTTTCATGCTTTCAGTAACACTTTTTATCAAATTATTTAATTCAAGAATCTTCAGAAATGCCGACCACCCCGCAAAAAGCGTGTGACTATAACTCGTCATCTTTCAATGACAATAAAAGGTTGCAAAGAGGCCCCGCTATAATCGAAACTATAATTATATTGGTAGATGATTGGAGCAAACTAACAACGGCCTATTATTTGATGTGCTTCAGTGCAGTAAATATCACTACTAGAACTACGGAATCTTATGAATTTGCCAGAAAGCCTGAGAGAGATGATTACTTGAGATGGAGACCCCTAAGGCAGCTAACGTTAAATGAGAGTCCCGTTCTCCTGCGACAGATATGGCAATGTCGTCAAAGCGAAGGTTATTCCCGTGGCCAAGGTGGGCCACACCATACCCCTCACAAACCACCCGCATTGTTCTATTGTCATCCTTTATTCTCGCCTCTGGCCAAACTCACATTTCTTCCTTCAGACATTTAGGAACGACTCAATTAATTTTCTTCTGGCTGTCTCCCAGCGGGTCGATTCCTAACACACTCACCACTATACATCCGCTTTAAAAACCGACTGTCATTCATCCTTTCACATGACCAAACATCTCAACGTACTTTTCATTTATTCTTCTCATTACCTGTTCTTTCTTCACACACTATAACTCTCTATACGTTCATTCTCTCTGCATTTAATCAATTCTTTTCACACTTACACGCCCCTAAGATTGTCCTCTGAACATTCATTGACACTTTAGAAACAAATATATGCAAAAAAGGTTGCTTTTATTTAGCTATTTCTTCTTCATTCGTTTCGTCTAACTATCCCCAGATTGGGGCCGAGGTGCGTAACATACACCGAAACGATAGTTAGTAGAACAGGTAAGTCGAAAGGAGAGTACTCAACCTCACCGCCCAAAACTTAAGTGCGAACCAGTCGAGCAAAAATCCACCTAAGGTTCACAACACCGTGACAGACCAACACTGTGGTATCCCGTTGTCAACGTAAAGGTGAGGTCATCCCCTGGGCTGAACACAAGATACCCCTCCAAAACCAAACCCCCGCCATTCACTCCCATTATCACCTTTCTTCTGTGGTATTCGTAATCTGCCAAAACTCAGTTAATCACATTAACTATAGTCTGCATCACACTTTCCATCATGACACGTCTAACTTTACTGACTTCAACTTCACTGATTTTTCAAGGATCAATAAAGCAACGATCTCCGACGCCAGCCGGTCGATTCCGCAGACACTCACCAATATAATCGGCTAATAACTGGACTAATCATCCTATCCATCTTTTGACATATGAACCAAGCTATCATAATACACTCATTTACGCGTTTCTCAATATTTACACACATCACACACATCCCATAACACGCAAATTCCTCAATTTTATACATGTTTTATTTTTCAACATCCCAACACCCCTAAGATTACCCATGTGAACGGACTGTACCTTACTCTTATTCGCTCCTCTTATTCTGTTGTTATTCCACACCACTAGTTTTATTATTAATTGTTTAATAATCCATTATTAAGAAAATAACAGTGAGAGAATAAAACATAAAAGTCTCACCTAAATTTAATGACTTCACACCTAGTTGACTGCTATAAAATAGGAGCTTATACACACAACAAAAATTGAACCTGTAAAATAAACTAAAAAAGTAGTAAATGAATGTTTTAGACATCATTACAAAACTATTTTTTGAAGATTTAAAAAGTATCGCACGTAAAGTAATGACAATTATAAAGGAGGAGTCCACTGAAAACTTTTTCCTAAGTTTAATACAAAACTTTCTTAAGCAATACTTACGTGTTTAAAAATGTGTCTTTTTAAGCTACTCTTCACAGTCATTCGACAATTGCAATAGGGACATGAAAAAGGCTTCTCCCCTGTGTGTTTTCTAGTATGTATCTTTAGCATGTCCTTTGTCGTGCATCGATAAGAACAAACGGAGCAAGAGAAAGGTTTTGAGTTTGTGTGTTTTAACAGGTGACTTTTTAAATAAGATTTCCTATTACATTCATAATTACAATGAGTACATTTAAACTTGTTTAGTGATGTTCGTGGGCGGAGACTTGAAGAGCTTTTCGATTTGAGTCTGGTACTTTTCTCTCCATGATCGGCGTTACTAATGTGAGTCTGTACAAAACAAATGAAAAAATAAAACAGAAAAGTAACACTTATAATGCATTTAAAAAAGGTCATTATATTTAGTTAAGTATTATAATATGATAACACTGCGTTTTGCAAAAATATGTTGTTGCGGTAAATCAAACATTATATATAGTGCTCTGAGAAAATGGCTATAAGAATAAAGTGGCTTTAAGAGACATGGAAAACTTGATGGTGCTAAAGTGAAGAATGGTATAGGCCCAGGCATTGGTGAGCAATTAATCACTTGTGGATGTAAAGTGAGACTAAATCAATAAATGAGATAGAGACTAATAACATAGAAGAGGATGAATGTTAAATAGAGTCATACCAACCTGTGTTAAAAGAGTATAAAGTAGTTGAGTAAGCATAGGTCAATGGAATAAGAGGATGGATCTACTAAAGTACAGTATGTTCAGATAGGACAATGATAGGTGTGGTAGGATGACAAGGAAGAATTGATAAATGAGGAATGGATGTATTAAGAGAGTTGTGTGGTGTGAAGAGAGGAGAGGGGTAAGAACTTTGTTAGAGGATTACTTAATGAAAGTACTGTCCTGATGATGGTTTGGTCACGGACGAATGGATAGACCGATAGTATGGTTGAGTTTTAATCGAATGGGTAATTGTGAGTGATGTGTGTCTCTGAGGTAATCGACCGGCTGAAGCAGAAGAAAAAGTGGATTGATCAGTGTATATGGAAGCCGTGGAGAGGACTCGTGAGGTTTGTATATAGGGGGAAGAAGAGAAGATGACAACGAGAAACTATTCTAGTTCGAGAGATGGCAGGGAGATTTCGCGCTAGTGAGCGGGGTATGGTGGGTAAGTTAGTTTATAAGTCCTGACACAGTTTTATTCACAAGACAATTGTAAAAAGTAAGTACAAACATTTCTACAAGTTTAAAATCATGCGTCTAATTTAATCAAATGATACTAATTGAAAAAAGAAGCATTCAACGTTCTTAGGAATGAAACTTCCATCACATTTTAGAAGCATTTTGTATTCATTCACAACTTTTAAATATAGAAAGAAATCTCAATAAGCATCAATTATTTTTAAACTTATTCTTTTTCTCGAGTGTGTGTACAGAACCCACAACAGTTTAAGAGTTGAGCAATTGGAAAACTAACTCATGGGGCATGGGGCATGGGGCAGGTTCTGCCTTAGTGGCATTGGTGTATCTCTTACAATGTATTTAAGGTTCAAGTAAGAGTTTCAATTTTTCACAGAGGGAAAATATTGGGATACGTTTGAAGTGGAAATTTTTGCTCAAATATAGTTTAATTTGTTAGAGAGTGGTGCGGACCAAAGTTTAAGAAGATAGCAATGTCGGATGGACTTCAGATGAATGCAATAAATAAAGATATGGTGAACCGATTGCAAAGTATGACAATTAAAAAATTAACATGTGAAAGGAGGATCTCGAGACATGTAGTAACCATACAAGATTGGTGTGGCCAATGTGAGGAAGCAGTAGAACCACTTCCTCTTGAGGGTTACCTCAATAAGAGTGACCACTGACCACCCACTGAAATCATTTTTTTTATTATTCTTTCTTCATTCTCCTCAGTAGTAGCTTAAGAACATTCCTTCCAACATGTCCTGAAATCTTGGGCGAATGAAACTAAATAATCTGTCAAATGCAGTTACTTCGGTGTGAAGATGATGAATGTTGCCTATTTGTCACCTTTCTCATTATCAGCAACCCGATAGTGAAAAGGGGTTCAGCAATGAGTAAGAGTGAAGTAGCCGAAGAAGCTGTCTTACAATTTCTACAATGCTTTACTCGTGGAAAAGTTGGAGAATGCGGCCTTTATTGCATGTACGGTTAGCGCAAGTCAATATTTAAATAACGTAGGGTTGGTCTTGGATTAGTATTAAAATCCAAGAGAGGGCAATCAGAATTCTGTCAGTTTTACAATAAAGATTGAGGCACTGGGAGGAAGAGTGAACGAGAAGCAGCAATCATGGAAAAAGACACACACATCAACCACTCTTATTTAAAATATATCTAAAAATACTGGTGTTGATCTGCTATGGATTTCAGTGAGGCTGGGAGGAGGCTTTCAGCAAATCTGAAGCGTGGATGGATTTGACATGGGAAGAAAAGATTAGAAAATTATTGTGCATAATTTTCGTTATCTAGTGTTTATAAGAAGCACAGATGACAAACATTATGAGTTTCAATAAAAGACTTGATAGAAGCAATCCTGTTTGTAAGGGTGAGTTGTTCTTAAGTTCCGTATTTATACAGGATTTCAACTCTTTACATGATTTTAATTAAGTTTCCCAAAATCTTTGTTTCAACAAGTTTTCTTGTCATTCATGAGGTGAGTATATTAATGAAACTTCCTCTTTTTCCATTTTGCACATTTAAATTTCATAAAATTTAGGTAAAAATAATTTAATTCTTATGAGTGTTCTAATTAAAGATATATGCCTGTATTTTGGTTGAAAGAGTTCAGTACGAGTGAAGAGGGACTCGTTGGTGAATGAACAAGGGTGCGTTTAGGAGGGTAGAGGATGTGTGGATCAAATTTTCATTTTGAAACAAATGATTGAGAAAATGAGGAAGAAGAGGCTTACTTTAGAATAAATTATATTTCGGTTTATATAAAATTGGATTTTACAACAGGCGTATGATAGTTAATAGGGAAGCTTGAAGCTCTATGGTAATTAGTGATATATGGTGTGGTGGTAGGCTTCTCAATGGATCAAAAGTATGTATGAGATAGTGAAGCGTGTGTAAGATTAGAATTGGGTGGTCCCACCCATGGAATGAGTTGGGTTAGGATAAAATAGTGGAGTGAGGACAGGGTTGTGTTATGTTCCTCTTTTAGTTCAATTGTGTAAATATGTGATTGGGGTTATGAAATGGAATCGAGGTGGTGTGAAGTGGCAGGAAATGGTCCGTTTAGAATGATGGAGATGAGAGGAAGTAGAGGGTGCCCTACTATTATATGCGGATGATTTGGTTCTGTGTGGGAATCTGAAGAGAGTTTTTGAGTGGTTGGTAGAGAGATTTTGGCAGGGTATGCTCAAAAGAGGGGTTTGAAAGTTATAACGTAGATAAGAGTAAGGTTAAATGGTTGTAAATTTGGAGAGTCCTCGGTGTAATAGAAGTTATGTGTTTAGATGATGAAGCAGCTGGAGCAAGTGTTCTGAGTTTAAAATATTTAGGGTATGTGTTTGGATGAGAAGGGACGGATGATTGCATGAGTGTAGTAGGAATAGTTGGTGTGAGAGAAGGCAGGACAGGTTGCTGGTCAATAAATCGTTGGTGAAAATGTAAAGACTAAGTCTTGAGTGCGCTAGAGTCGTTACATGAGGGTAATGTTGTTACCTATGTTTTATGGTATGGTAGTGAGACTATGGTCCTGGAATAAGAAGTTATATGAGATCTAACAGTTCAATGTGGTTTCAGAGTGGTGAACAATCTTAGGTGTGCATGCTGAAGATGGTGAAAAGAATTAATAAAAATGAGGAATGAACGTATTATCGAGTGTTGTGGTGGTTTGAAGAAAGGGGTAATGAGTAGAAATCAAATGAACAGTTGTTGAGATGGTTTGAAACATGTGGGAAAGGACTAGAACAGAATTGATATGACGTTTGGTTTAAAAGCGGATGTATAGTGGAAGAGACAAATGTGAGTATGGCCCGGCTGGGAGACCGAAGGAGAAAGTGGATTGAGTCGGTGAAACGAATGTCTGGAAGGAGAGTAATGTGAGTTTGACGAGGCGAGAATAAAGGTGGCAATTATAGGAGAGAATGGCGGGGTTATGTTGTAATGGGGGTATGGTTGTGGCCCACCTGGGTCAAGGGATGACCCTTACACTACGATTACCATAGTGAGGGTCCGTCGCGGTCCCATGAAGCTTCTATCTAGGGTGGATTTTCTGTCATCTTGTTGCGAGTTTCTTCTACTACAGAGGTGGGCTGGTTAAAAAGTGCTGGGCTTTCCTTTTTTCAGAACTTTTGGCTATTATTCTACTTGCTTCTTTTCCGATGCAAATGACACGAACAACCTTACCTTATTTTTACCACCAAAAATCTTGGGGGCAAAGAAGGAAGATAAAGAAAGAAAAGAAGATATTTATAGACTACTTTATAAAAAATTTTATAGACTCTATAAAAACCCGAATTTCATTTAGTCCTAGTAATTTTTCCAAATACATTAATAAAATTATTTGTTTATAAATATCTTATAAAGTAATAAAAATCGTATTGGAAGCATTGATGTAAGCATCATAACAGATTCAATATCAACATCACCGCAGAATTTTGAAGATACGTTTATGTATATAAATAGTACGTATGTATAATGTAATACGCACACATGTATACGTTTTCAATAGCAAATAAGTTTGATATCAGTTATATTTTTAATTATGAGGAAAATATTTCAATAATTTTGTATATATTTTATGTCTAAGAAAACCTAATAATATATTTCATTATAGTTATTATTATTAAAAATTGTTATTATATAAATAAAAAACATTGAGTTATGATGTTTCTTGTATATTTATTGGCTTAAAGTTTTTAAAGAAGTTAAGGATGTTACTTTTATAAAGTATTAAGTACTATTAAACAGCATGTGAGTTTTCCTATAAATTATCAAACACATATGAATAAATCTATTGAGTAATCTTAGATATATGAGTTTTTTAACGGAGTATTATTAGACAAATTTGAAAACATAATGTTAGGTTATATATATATTCATTGAATTGGCCCTTTTTCAAAAAAGCTAAGATAAAGCGAATTTTAATTAATAGTTTTAATGAGGTGATCTTAAATATATCATTGAATATTTTATGTTGTTGAGGGCGATGTAATCATATAAAATACTGATATTTATTATATCATGACCATAATATTATTCCATTTATGATTGTGATCAATACCAAGTTCTGTGTAAAATATATTATACTTCTAAATATTACGCTATTTTCTTATTACTAAATATTTTTCACGATATACATAATAGAATCTGCTATTAAAATATGATACGATTTATTTTATTTACTTATCATAAATTCTCAAACAATTATTGTATAAATTAATTTGGTTAATATCTTAAATATTTAGTAGTATTATATAACGGAGTATTTATTTAAACATATTATGAAAAAATATATAAATGATTAGTAATTTTGAGCTTCACTTCACTAAATATTTGCAATCTGGTATCCGATATATTTCTAATTAATATAGTTAACTGAGAGATGTTCCATTTAAATAATATTGAGTAATAATTACTAGTATAATTAATAGAAATTATATTCAATATATATATATGGTATATATTATTATTAAATATATATATATCATCAAAAATATTATTTATCTAATTAACATTGCCTTATACCAAAACATATAGTATAATAATATAAAATATTTAATACTTTCTAATAAATTTAAATCTTATTTATTATATCTATTAATTTTCACTCTTACAATATAATTAAGATACTCTATTATATAAATAAGTAACGATATATTATATATTTTAATTACCTTATAAATATTTCATTAATATTTAGAAAATATTTGTAATAGGTATCCTCATTTTAATCATTGCGTAACTATTATTTATTATAACTCAAGAGGTGAATTACTTTATCTTTTTATTTTATTTATATTATTCCAATGCATATGGATGGAAAATAACTAATTTTTACCAAAAAATTACACTATTTTTTCATAATAAATATTTTTACATCACATTATTTCCATATAATTTTAGATAATTTTATCAATAAAACTATCGATAATAATAATTAATATATTCATATGTATAAAGTTTAAAGAAACCAATTTGAATTTATTCAAATTTGTATATATAATATCTTTAAAAAATTAGAGAAGTATTTTATACATAGTATAATTATATCTAGACTATGTATTTATGATAAAATAAATAATTTAGTTATTGTTTTATTTCTAATTATCTAAAATATTAATTAGAGAAAGATGAATTTTTACTCATAATATAGTATATGGTAGGTGTCTAAAAACATTATAAGCCCAGATCATTAAAAGGTTAACATTTAACTCTTAAATATTTTTGTTATTTATAATATATCTAAAATACTCATTACTGATTTGTTTAAAAAAATCTATGATTTTTTAATTATTAAACTAACTTTATTATAACGCTTGTAAATTACGCTTTTTTCACTTTTATAAATATTTTCTACATTTAAATATTTTTTATATGATATCTTCTTAAAAGTACGATATTTATTTAATAATATTATATATATAGAAATATATCAATGATATTTAATATTATATTTGTGTAATTCTATATAAATATATTTTATGATTTTTTATTTATACGTTGGATTTTCTAGCATACTAGATTAATAAGTTAATTGTTTAGTAATTC
>JABUQX010053080.1:22500-27500 GCA_015478945.1 Trachelipus rathkii
TTGTAATTAATAGCTTACTTATTCTTATTATTTCTTTATCAAAGAGTTCCCAATTAGGTGCTATTTTGTGGTGTTTGTGTATAAGGGTTTTTATTATAGATATTTTATGAGCGAGAGATGTTTATAAATCGAAATTAATATAGACTCCCTTATCGGTGACTTTAATCTAAATATCTCTTTCAATTGAACCATCGTTTTTTATTTTCATTTTAACATCTAAAAAGTTAAATTCATTATGTGTGCATTCTTGATATGTAAATTGTAATTTGCTAATGATCTGAAGTTCGTGGATAAAATTTTTAATGCTCTTTTGATTTTAAAGATGACTCATGTGTCATCAACATATTTTACGTAAAAGAAGGGGTTAAAGATATTATTTTCTTTGAAGATTTTTTTCTCTCTATTTTGGACATTTAAAAGACCGCAAATGTTGGTCAGAGAGGCGTTCCCATTGAGATTATATTTTTGAATCCAAAGTTTGCATTTAAATTCAAAAGAGGGTTTTGAGGTGCAAGTTGTGAGCAGTTTATGAAAATATTTTTTATTCATGTTTTGAGGAGGAATATTTTCATTATGATATACATTTTTCAGGATGATATCGATAGTTTTATATACTAAAACGTTTGTGAAAAGACTTTTGACATCAGAGAAGACTTAATGATCAATTTCAAGAATTTTTTGGCTGTTGATTTTTTGTATAAATTCCTCCGTCGATTGACAATGTACTTTTTTCATTGAGGTAAGGTCTGATCATACTGTTTATTAGTTGGGCTATACCATGGGTAACAGTTCCTGTCAAGTTGATTATTATCGGTTTAAAGGGTGGATATTCCTGATTTTTCTGCATTTTAGAAAGTCCGAATAAGATTCCATTGTTGTAAGACCCAATTCGTTTTATTTTGTTTTAAATTGTAGAATTTGTATTTTATGTGACAGAATATTTAACTTTTTTTTTTCTTTTAAAATTGCACATAAATCAAGAAAATCCACTTTTCAGACCGATAATCAACTCCTTAGACTACTTAGCCTCCCTTGATGTAGAAAGCCTTTTTTCAAAAGTTCCAGTATATGAAACTATCGATGTCATTCTGAAGAATGTTAATCATAATGGAAATATTCCTCCCCCCCAAACCTAGATATAGGAATTTTGAAAAAATAAATGCTCACAACTTGCACCACAAAATCCTTTTGAATTTAAAAACAAACTTTGGATTCAAAAAATAAGTGTTCAAAGGGATCGCCCCTAAGACCAATATTTGAAGACTTTCATATGTTCAAAATAGAGAAAAAACATTCTTCAAAGGAAATAATATATTTAACCCCTTCTTTTTCGTAAAATACTCTGATGAAACATGTGTCATCTTCAAAATCAAAACAGCGTTCAAAATTTTATCCCAAAACTTCAGATCACTAGTAAATTAAAATTTACATATGAAGAATGCACAAATAAGGATATTTAATTTTTTAGATGTTAAAATGAAAATTAATAACAATGGCTCAATTGAAAAAGATTATTCAAAGCACCGATAA
The DNA here is from genome assembly GCA_015478945.1 of Trachelipus rathkii. Taxonomy (NCBI): domain Eukaryota; kingdom Metazoa; phylum Arthropoda; class Malacostraca; order Isopoda; family Trachelipodidae; genus Trachelipus; species Trachelipus rathkii. Next base: position 24,031 of record JABUQX010053080.1, read on the forward strand.
CGGAGTCTATATGAGATTCGATTTATATACATCTCTCGCCCTCAAAATATCTTTAATAAAAACACTTTTATACAGACACCAAAAAATAACATTTAATTGGGAACGCTTCGAGAAAGAAATAAAAACAATAAGTAAGATATTATTTACAACGGTTTTCTCAATATCTATTAGACAAAACACTGAAAAACAGATTGAAAATATTGACTGGTCCTGAAAATAAACTAACAAATAATAACTTGATCTTCTATTACAAAAGCAAAGTGGGGAACCCAAAAATCACGAAGAATCAAATTTAAAAAGTATTTTAATGAAACATATAAAGGGCAATAAATAATGAAGCCATCACTGAAAGAGTTTATTATAAGCCTGAAAATTTATCTTTTTGATTTAGTGCTCGTGATGAACCATTTGCTATTGAGAGTACCAACGTTGTATACCAATTCTTGAAATGAAAATGGATGTAACGCCACTGATATTGGTTTAAAGACGAATTCACTCCGACGGCATGTGTTGTAGCACAAGTACAAGCCAAGTATGATACAACAAAATAAGCTAGCAGAGCATACGAGTACCAAATTACACAACAACGATATGTAGTACATATCCTTGAATATCATAACATACATATCCTTATTGATAGAGTGTAGAAATTCTTCAGTTTCTGTATAGATAATCATTGAAAAGCTGAGGAGTATATACTCTTAATAAGTACTTGACTTTGATTATACACGAATTATATTTTTCTGCAGTTTACTTACTTACTTAGTGGAGCAACCAAATATTAACATACAATAAAATAGGTTAGGATATACAAGACTACTGTAGTGAAGATTTTTAAAGACATATTTTGGAATAGTTCATTTTTTTCCTTAGGAATATATATTTTGTATAAGATTACTTCCTAATTAGACTATAAATATGTTCTTGAGAAGTGAGATTATCATCTATGATTACACTTATTAATTTAGCAGACTATGGCCGATTAACGATTACGTCTTTTACACTAACATTCAGCTGAACAGGGTTTAAGGATTTGTAATTACTAAGTAATGTGTTTACTTAAGTTTAGGGAGAGTCTGCTTGCCTCTACCCACGTTGTAATGATTTTTAGTTCATTGTATACTTTATGGTTTAATATTCCTTATAATAATAATAATAATAATAATAATAATAATAATAATAATAATAATAATAATAATAATAATAATAATAATAATAATAATAATAATAATAATAATAATAATAATAATAATTACCGGGTGGCTCGGAGATTGCGGTAAGCCTTTCTCCGTTAGGCCCTTCAATCACGAAGTTCTCCGCGATGAGCTGCGCGAGAACTGCGCTTGCTTCGTCGCCAGAATTCTCATTGCTGTTTCTCATCATACTTTCATCGTCCACGATGTACGCTTCGTAGTCCCGCTTTCCTATATATATATATATATATATATATATATATATATATATATATATATATATATATATATATATATATAAAGAGAAAGAAGAGTATATATGTATATAAATATATATATATATATCTCTGACTATATATATACTCTTTTGTCAAAATATGTTGATAGTGAAGCGTGCGTAAGAATTAATATTGAAAGCAGGAAGTGAATGGTTTAAAATTAATAGCGGAGTTGAAGAAGAGATGTGTCATGTCTTCATGACTGCTTAATGTGTTTCATGGAAAGCGTGGAACCTTTAAAGAGTGGTTAAAGGGGAGGGCAGTAGACTGATGGTAAATTATGAATTATTATTGATTATAATAATCAGTAAATATTAAAGGATACTAAAGACGCACCTTCTCTGGTAACGTGGTGTTAACATCTCTCATTCTTGGGAGGAGGAAACGTTAATCCTTCTGGCGATGGCCTCCGTCATCCAATTTCCTTGGCTTCTGCTTCACGTTCGTTGTTCTGTCCGACTACTGCGTGTAATTACCTTCGAATCCAGAATTAGAATTTGCATTTACAAAAGTGCAATCAGATCATATATATATATATATATATATATATATATATATATATATATACATATATAGTTATATATATAAGAATAACAAATATATATATATATATATATATATATATATATATATATATATATATATATATATATATATATATATATATATATATATATAGAAAGTAAAGATCGCAGCCACTAGAGAAATTATAATGAACTAACAGAACAGTTTTGGCACTACTCTCGGAAATATTAAGAATAATGTATGTTAAACAAACGTCTCCCATGTATATAATTTAGTTTTATTGGTAAATATATTCTCTCATTTTAATTGAAAACACCTATGCAGTATTTTTCAGGTCAATGCTTGTTTATTGATTTTATTTCCTCGGTGTGAGGAAGATTGTTATTTGGCCACTACTTCACGATTTCTCCGGACTATCATTTGTGAGTTTGTGGGTCTTAACTCTAGAACTAAGTAACTAATTTCTATATAGGAGCAAAATACAATCCTGTCAACTTCGTCTCAGTTTTGACAAAATCATGATTCTCGCGTTTCATGATGACATCATATTACTTTTCATTTTGGCAACTCTATATTTCAATAAATTACAGCCAGGTCTCCTCTCATTTCTAATGCTACTCCACCGAAGTGTTCATAATCTAATAGACGAGTGTATGATGCAAGAGTGATTTTCGTATGTTTCCAAATATGTATAGGAGCAAAATACAATCCTGTCGACTTCGTCTCAGTTTTGACAAAATCATGATTCTCGCGTTTCATGATGACATCATATTACTTTTCATTTTGGCAACTCTATATTTCAATAAATTACAGCCAGGTCTCCTCTCATTTCTAATGCTACTCCACCGAAGTGTTCATAATCTAATAGACGAGTGTATGATGCAAGAGTGATTTTCGTATGTTTCCAAATATGTATAGGAGCAAAATACAATCCTGTCGACTTCGTCTCAGTTTTGACAAAATCATGATTCTCGCGTTTCATGATGACATCATATTACTTTTCATTTTGGCAACTCTATATTTCAATAAATTACAGCCAGGTCTCCTCTCATTTCTAATGCTACTCCACCGAAGTGTTCATAATCTAATAGACGAGTGTATGATGCAAGAGTGATTTTCGTATGTTTCCAAATATGTATGGATGTCTTAGTGTGTTTGTAAGTCGCAGTAAGTATATATAACCATGTGTATGTTTATATACATCCATGTATTAATATTAATATTGACTTCAGGTTTAAATTTTTTCTTGTTATGCTCCTTTTGTAAGTTTAGTCTCTGCCAAGTTGGCGAAAGGCATATGTGTATAAATATCCTTAGTGCTGTTTCTATATATATATATATATATATATATATATATATATATATATATATATATATATATATATATATATATATATAGTAGCAGGAGTAGTGAGGTATATATATATATATATATATATATATATATATTTATATATATATATATATATATATA
>JABUQX010053080.1:35000-37500 GCA_015478945.1 Trachelipus rathkii
ATTTGTTCCCCTTATTTTTAGAACTCTTTTCTCGTGCCTTTGAGACTATTTTTTTAAAGTGAAATATCTATATTTTTTTATTCCTTTTTGATAAAAATATATTTTTTAAAAAGAATTTTTTTTTTTAAGGTTTAAAATTGAAGCAAAATTGAAAATAGTTCACAACACAAAGGTGTTTGTGAGGGAAATATTCTTTTAAATTTTTTTTTTGCCATTTTATAAAATAATTAATCACTTATTTTTAAACACTAAAATTTAAAACTTCTTCATTTATTATATAATGTGGTGTATCACATATTATTGTAGGTACATGTTAATCCAACTATCCAAGGTATTGCCTTAAATTTTATTCTCTCCTCTCTCTTCTCTCCTCTCTCTCTCTCTCTCTCTCGTCCCTCTCTCTCTCTTCTCGTCTCGTCTCTCTCACTCTCTCTCTCTCTCTGTTTATTTCTTCATATATAGTATATTTTATATATATAATATATATATATAATATATATTATATTTATATATATATATATATTATATATATATATATATAATATATATATATTATATATATATATATATAGTATATATAATATATATAGATGTGTGTGTGTGTGTGTGGTGTGTGTGTGTGTGTGTGTGGTGTGTGTTTGAAGCCTTCCCTGCTAATTCCTGGCAGAGAAGTATCGTTTACCGGACCGTTGTACATATCTCCATACTCTACAGTTGCTAAACAAGCCCCAAAACAGTTGACTTTATTCCCGTCCGCGTCCGTTTTACCACAATCCCACTCGACGTAAGAGTTCAAGACAGAACCCCACGTCAACTGTCAAATATATTTGAAAGAATGGAAAAAGAATGATTAGTTGCGAATAATCTTTGTGCAATAAATAATAAATAATAAATAGTAAATAATAAATAATAAATAATAAATAATAAATAATAAATAATAATAATAAATATAATATAATAAATAAAAATATAAATATAATAATAATATAATAAAAATAATAATAAAATAATAAATAATAAATAATAAATAATAAATAATAAATAATAAATAATAAATAATAAATAATAAATAATAAATAATAAATAATAAATAATAAATAATAAATTAATAAATAATAAATAATAAATAATAAATAATAAATAATAAATAATAAATAATAAATAATAAATAATAAATAATAAATAATGGATAATAAATAATAAATAATAATCTTTGTGTGTTTCTTTAGAAACTAATTATAAATATTATTAAAATTGTATACGGTTTAATTAAGAATACTTCAAGCTAAATTTTCACTTTTAAATGAGAGAGGAATAAGAAGTACCTTTGCTCAAGAATAAGAAAACAAAAACGATAAAGGAGATAGCAATTCAAATTATCTTATTTATTTAGTCTTTGTTATCTCGCTGTAGAAGATATTAATATTAAGTTCTTATTTAATTTTTATTTATTAATAATTATTTTTAAAAAAATTTTACAGATCTTCAAAATAGCGTTTTTTTTTTGTTTTTTTTTGTTTTTTTATAGGAGGCATTCAAGTTAACTGTGATAAAATTAAAGAAATGAAAACGAAGGAATCCATAATCATTACAAGGAATATGTAAAATGAGACTTATTTTGAATGGAAAGGGCTGTTGAATATCTTGTCTCATCTAAAGGAAAATACTTATAAATAATAATCATGGAAATAATATATATAGATTATTATATAATAATAATCATGGAAATAATATATAAATAGAAGTTCTGAAACATTCAAGGTATGAGATAAATAATGACGTAGAGTGAAAATTAAAATAGTGAGAATTTAACTATTGATTAGGATTGTTTATAATGAGCAAAAACGTAGCATTTCTAATTCGCTATCTAACGATGGTTTCATATCACAATCGGCTAAGGTGCCAAATTTTATTCATTGCTATTATTATTATTATTATTATTATTATTATTATTATTATTATTATTATTATTATTATTATTATTATTATTATTATTATTATTATTATTATTATTATTATTATTATTATATTATTATTATTATTATTATTATTATTATTCATACATTATTATTATTATTATTATTATTATTATTATTATTATTAATTATTATTATTATTATTATTAATTATTATTGATTATTAAGTTAAGTAGTAGTAGTAGTAGTAGTAGTAGTAGTAGTAGTAGTAGTAGTAGTAGTAGTAGTAGTAGTAGTAGTAGTAATAGTGGTAGTAGTAGCAGTAATAGTAATAATATTAATAGATATGGTTGCAACAGTAGTAAGTAGTGCAAATAAAAGATGTAATAATAATAATAATAATAATAATAATAATAAAATAATAATACTAAAATATATAATAAATTTAATAATAATAATACAACAACAATAATAATTAATAATAATAATAATAATAAATAATAAATAATAATAATAATAATAGTCACTTTTTTACAAATACGTATAAATATTATACATTAAGTGTAGTACTTTCTTACTGTGTC
>JABUQX010053081.1:0-25000 GCA_015478945.1 Trachelipus rathkii
AGGCAATATATACTATCGTATATCAGAACTGAAGGATGTAAATTAAGAGATTAATATAGTTTTAGGACATCATTATTTTAAGGGTTGTAGTCGTTTGGTGAGGGAGGGAGAACAAAATGTCATCTACATTATCTAAATCCTATAAACTTATTATGTTTATAATAATTGTATTATAGAGTAATAATAATTATATGATTATATTAAATTTTTACTGTTATTTGTATTATATAATTATATATATATACATATAATATATATATATCATTAATATAAATTGGTATTTACTAGTTAAGAATGGGAGACGTTCACGCCTCTTCCATACTCGTATATATATATATATATGACCGATAAGTTATAATCTAAAATTATTGCACTAATTATAACGTATTTAAAAAAGTTATAGTTATTTTATTAATGAGAGATTTAAAATTAGTAGCTGTTTTTAATTATATGAAACGTAGTAGAAGTAGCACTAATATTATACTTTCATTACTAACTAATAACTTTCACTTTATTTCTTTCGATGAGTCAAATAATTACAAATAAAAACTCTATTATCGGCCTGAGTTATTAGGGATCTCTACTCATTACTTGTCCCATATCTCAGTAAACATATATATGTGAAACTAACTATTATATAATAAGAAAAATAATGATTTTTATTACGAACTTGGTATACCTTGTTTCACTAATGAAAAATTTTTTTATAACTCACTACTTTTATTTAGAGGCTCACATATAGTTTTATGGATTAGTATATGTAGATGACATTTTTTCTCCCTCCCTCACAACAACACCAACCCTAATGATGTCTATCCAACTTATAATTACACTCTATTTCATCCTTATATATACACTTATCCCCAGCAATACTTTGGCAATATTAAAGCATCATATTAGTATAGGATATAGAAAACATTAAGATTTGCAATAGAAGTAATAAAATATCTAAACTCATTATCAGATGACCTGTATTTATGCATCATCAGGACAGCATAAATTTATAAGCTTTAACAAGTCATAGTCGTAATAACCAGGCCTACTTCTCTTATCAATATTTCATAACATATATAAATAGATGATCAGAAAATATATTAAATCAACTTATATCGAACGCATCGCAAAATCATGGAAATCCTTATTAGCATTTATATTTATAGTAACATAACTAAAAATAAAGCCTTATTGCACCGGTCAAGTAGATTATAAAAAGATAGCATTTATCATAAAAACAAAAAATATAAGTGTATATCAAAACAATATACAAAATTACTGTGAAGGTCTAAATTGCAGCGAGGAAGAAGGTGCAGAGATGAAGATAATTAGACTAGTAAAGAATGATGGATTGTGATGAAGCTAGTGAGAAAGATAAATTAGCAGTACTCACATTATTAGCTTGAATAGAGGATTCCTATCTAGCTACGTGATCGGTGAATCGAATAAATTAACTATATTTTTCTCATTTATTTTAACCAATTTTTATTTCATATATTAATAATTATTAATATAAATGTCTGTATAACACATTGTTTTTAATTTTGTAAAGTAGTACTATATTATTAGTTAATATATATAAATATATTTAGAAGTGACTGATAATAATGCAAATAAATCTATTATAAATATGAAAGATTATGCAAAATAAGGGCGTTCACTCTATATTACTATATATATCAATAATGATAAATATATATCTAATTAACGACATATATATGATATAATAGTTCTTATATAAATATAATATATTATATATATTATATATTATTATAATATATATATTATCATTCTATTCTTAATGTATTTTCTCTAACTAATTCTATGTGGATATGGTATATGATATATATATATATTATTAATTAATTATATATATATATATATTATATTAATATATATATTATATATATATATATATATATATATTAATATTAGATATTTAACAATAGTATATCCAAAGAGAAATTTATAAATAATATATAATATAAAAAAAATTAATTAAATAATACTATACCTATATAGTATATATATAAATATATTATATATCAATATATATATATTATATATATTATATATAATATATAATTAATATATATATATATTTATATATAAATATATATATAATATATTAATATATATATATTAATAATCTTTATATAAAATATTAAAACCGAATAATTAATAATCTCGTAAATTTATATAATTTTATATATTATTTAATATACATAATTATTAAAATAGAATAAGAAAGTAAAATTATAATTTATATTTACTATTAAATATATATATAAATTCTATTTTATAATCAAAAATATTTAATATTTTATATATGAATTATAATTAATAATGTAATTACCTTTATTTATATTAAATATTATTTTATCAATATTAATTAATTAATTGAAATATTATATTTAATATTATTTCATCCTATATAGTTTTATTATATAAGTAACTATTATTTACAGTTATTGATTTTTTGATATTACATAATTTATATCTTAATATTATATTTAAGCTAACCCTACCTATATATAGGCTACTTTATCCGGGACTATAACTTAGCTAAAATAATTCACTTTAATATATATAATGCCGGTCGGTCACCATATTTCATACTGATATATATATATATAACCTTATAAACTCTATAATAATATTTGGAGTGATCATAGTCTTTGGACATCCAGAGGCAAGCAAAACTTCGATAAAATTCTATAGATTAGAAGTAATTGGAAAGGTGAAATCACAATGAAAAGTGAGCAGGTTATCATTTATGAATTACCTTTGGACTAAATCTTTTTTCTCTCCTCAAAATCATCATTTGGTCAAGCTTGTTCTCGGGCCTTCAGACTCAGAGGCCGTGCATATCGGTTAGTGTGGGCAAAAATTCTCGTTCTCCTATCACTTTGTTCACCATTTTCATTTTTAGCTAGAAAATATTCAGATATTGCAGGGACTCTTTACGCATACGACTATCAATAAGTGGACTTTCTTAAACTCAGAAAAAATGCAGCTGATTACGTTCTCTTATTGGTTATTCTCTACTACTGACAATCTCATCTAGGCCTATCTATTATATTGCCAAAAACATCTCTAACAGCTTCTGGAAATCATACTTTTCTCTTCTTATTCGCTCTGATTTTAGATTCTGATGTTAATACCTTACCTCAACTGAAAAAGGCCAATAATTCTCTCATTAAGGCTTCCTATTATTATCCTATAACTCAACTCACTACTGGATAATTAGATACTGGTCCAATTTACCTCGCTCCTCCTCTTATCTCCTTCACTAGTGTGTCTATAAATAGCCTTTTACTGATAATTTACTCATTAGAGTATCTCTAGGTTTGCACTGGAGCTCCGAAATCTATGAACGTTGGAAAGGACGGTAGTGGTTTCCGGATGGTACATTATCTTCACTCCGAGTTAATTGTAGGAAGTATATGTTGATTTAGTGCTTTCACCGCCCTGTTCAACTATATTCTATACTTGCCCTCCAAAACTAGCCACTTTCCCTCAGTGTTTGGAAAGACTGCGCATATTAGGTATTAATGTCCAACCTTTATTTATAAAGAGCTAATTATTTAGACGGACATTTTCTAACTATCTGCCTATATGCATCTAACTTGTATATTCTTTCTAAGATATTTAAACCCTTCTCGAACTCTCACTAGATTCATTATGGATCTCATTACTTATTTTATTCCGATTGCTAGTTATAACGGTATTCTGGCGAGTCCAGATTACTGGCTTGAATTATACTTTATTCCTAATTTTATATACTCCAATGAATATTATGTGTTATTCTCACGCCCTTAGAGAACTACGGGATATAAGATGTAGATAGTATGGCCTCTATTACTAATATATCCTAATAAGCAATTTGAACTGACGTTGATATATTGGCCACGTCACTGCTCTCCTAAGCTTCCCTCCTTTGGGTTTCCTTCTCTCTTTGCTTACTTATGTTAGCTATATATATATATATTAATTGTTAAATATTTATTGCCACCTATTTCGGATTGTATTGTATGATGCGGATGAGTACTTCGTTTTCAGAATCATAGTAGAGTTGTTTTCTTTCAGGGACGTTCTGTTTTATCCTCCTACTTATTAGCACATTATTCGCGGCTCTTTTGATCAATATTACTCTGAATCCTTTTCTCAAAACTTACTTGCAGAATCATAACTATAATTCACAACTCATTATGACTGGTATGTGATGTTAACTGACCTTCATTTTAATTTAGATTTTCAATCATCGTTATCAAATTCTGTCATCCTCTTTTTACTATTATACAAGAATTGCTTTCGTCTTATAATCTCATTTTACCGATTCTATTCACTCGACTGTTATTATTATTATATATACTGAATATATAAATTTCAGGGTTGGGTTCAAGTGGGATTTGAGCAATTTCAAATTCTTTTAAAAATATCTACTTCTACCAAAGCTCCATTTATAAGATAAGCTTCTAATATCTCTTTCGACGGTTTCTCTCGTCTCTCCTGTTTGAAATATAAACATCCTTGGCCTTTAATCAATAAAACTAATAAAAATAGTTATTGAAAATTTCAAATCAAACGGTTGCTAGGGCGGCCTCACAAGAAGTCTGAGTTTCTGTTTAGACTAAATATAGAATATCTGAATATATGACTGTTTTTATTCCGCAGTGACTTAACTTCCTTATTATATTATTTCGGTATATCAAGTATATATATATAGGTATTTCATTCGCCCTTGTTTATGGATTTATCTATAGCATTCTCTATATATCTGGGGGATCTGGTTATTTCACCGGATACATATTTGATAGTTGTTCCGAGTTTACAATAAGGCTAAAAGATATTATATAACTGTCCTGTTACTTTATTTTAAGTTCACTTTGACCCTCTTTATATTTGACAGAGACTATAGTTGGTTAGCTTTATCACTATATCTTTTTCTATAGTACCGTTAAGTATAGCAGAGCAGGTAATGATCGATTCAGGGAGCTTTAATTAATATCGCGTACGTCACCTTTATGTCTTATATTGCCTACTCTGTAAGAACTAGAGGTTAGCTGATGTCTGTCATACTGAAGTATTTATAGTGTTGATTAGTATAGGTAATTCCAGGCTAGTTTAGTATGCTGAGTGTTACTTTCCTTTATTTCCTATACCACTATATTATGTTTCTTTAGTTGTGAACATTCTCTTCTATCTATCTGTGGTTTTTCATCTTGACTCATATATATATCATTCATCATTTTACTTTTTAAAGCTGCGTCTGTGCTCATATCATATGCGTAATTTGATTTGTTACTTAAAATTATTTGAGTAACGTACTTTTAGTTATGGTGTTACATTCCTAGTCTTCCTGTAATAGAGATTAACGAATGTTAGACAAAGCGAGAAAAACACAATCTAGTAAAAAAAAATAAAATATTTTAAAATAAAAATTATCAAAAAAAAGGTTTATTTTATTCTCCCTAAAAAGGAATTTCTTAAGCTAGCTGAAATCCCACAATGGAAATTTTTTTTTGTGATAATATATATTATATATATATACACCTACTTTACTAGAATGCATTTAAATAGCTAACCGAGGCAGTAAAGTATTATGACAAATAAAAAAAAAAAAATAAATAAAAGAATTACACAGAAGTGCTAAGCGCTCATATCTGCAACGACCTGGCTACAAGATCAATTGAATATAGTGATCAAGGATATAGGTGGCTTTTCTAGCATAATTAATACTACTTACAAGATTGAGGGTTGGATATGTAGTAATACTTTTGATAGTACTATATTCATGCTACTGATAAATTTGAGCAATATTGACATCTATACATTATATCTTCACACTTTAAAGGAATATCAAACTAATACCAAACGGAGCCTCACATCCGTAAAACTGTAATAGAAGACGTCATTTCAAGGAAAGCAAGTATAATTCAAATATATTGCAATTCTGTGAATAGAGCGAGAATTAGAGTAGCTCCTTATACTCAGAAACTAGGAAGATTCATGCCTACAGAGAGAATCCTTATTTAATAGTCGGTTAGGCAAATATATGTCACAAATTAGGGCTTAATAAGGTTTTTTCAATTTACATTAACTCTAGTGACTTGCAGGCTATAAATATTTATTTAAGCACTCCTTCATATACAGTCGAGAGTCTGAGTACGTCATTTTTAATAGTGTATAGGTAGGAATTAGTATAAACACTCACTTCAAAAAGGTACTAATAATTATATTAGGTATATATCGCCGATACTAGTGATAATATATATATTAAATAAGCTATAATGTTTTTATATCTAAATCAAAATTAAGTGAATTTTTTTAGAAAATCGGTATTGATGATATCTATCTTTATCTTAAATTAGTATATTATAGGTTGTTTTACTTATTATGTCAATTGTGTGTAGAGTAATTAGCGTTTTTTATTTTTTATATATTTTATAATTACTATTATATTTATATCAGCTTGATTAAATTGAGGTCTCTATATCTTCTTTCATAATTTTTTATATTACTTTAATATTTAACAAGCTAGTTATAAGCAACTTGTTTTTTTTTTAAATGTAATAATTACTTTAAGTAGCTCACAGCTTTTGCTAGTAGTAACTGGTGAAAATTGAGCGTAATTTGGAAAAGGGAAATTTTGACATATTTATATTTAATTTGCATCCGATTTATGTGAAATTTCTAGCAATAAATTTCTTAGTTCAATTTTAATTATTATATTTTTGCATTTATATTATAATTTTAAACTAATAGTTCTATATTTTTATATTATTAGAAAAATAAATTTAATGTGGTTTAATACACCGATCAAATATGATATTTAAATTAATATAAATAATTGTAATAATGCTAATACACACAATATGTTTACAAGGATTAATTAGCTTCTTTAGAGTGTATTGCAACCAGTACTTATACAAATGTTCCCTATCTCATTATAATTTACTTTATTTGATGTTATATTAATTATCTGTTTAACTATATTAAAGTTATTCAGGTATATACGAGTTATCCGGTATCTTAGGCACCTTTAACAACAAATAGAGTATGGTATATCTAAGTTATAACTAAGCCTCCTTATTTCTTTATGTATATCTAGGTATCACATATATCCCTTAAGTTTTTATAATATTATATATATTATATATTATATATATATATTGTATAACTATAAAATGCTCGAAATACTCTTTCAATTTCAAAACTATGTACACCTATATATTATAGGATAATTATATATATTACTAGCTTATACCACAATTTGGAAACCACTTATAATTAACTTTATAGTAATACAATAAGGTTATTAATATTCTTAAATTTTTTCCACATTAAAAAATGTATTTAAAAAATTATATAACTCACTTTTCACAGATATGTTACATCTAAATCAGAAATTCTGAAATCTTAATTTCTTTATCGAGATTCACTTAGGATTCTTAAAAATTTTTTTCTAAATTATTATTAAAAATTTATTTTTTATTTTTTGATCTTAACAAGGGGGGAATTCTGTCATAGTTTTGAATATTTGAAAGGTTGAATATGTATTTATTATCGTTTACACTTAAATCTCTTTGTTTATAAAAAATTATTACTATATTATACTATATTATGTAGGCCAAATGCTTGTAATATTTAGAATAATAAATGTTTTTATATTTTAATAATACATATTATTATGAATTAATATTTATTTAAAAAAGTGAGCTGGTTCTCTCACTACCAATCTGTGACTACTAGTTATATCCCCCTACCATTTTATTAGGTATAATATATATATTATATATATTAATATATAATATTATATATTTAATATAAATATTAATATATATATTATATTATATATTATATATATATTATATATAATTAATATCATTTAAATATATATATATATTTATAATATATTTTAATATTATTATATATTTATAATTATTATATATAAATAATATTATTATATATATATCATATATATATATTATATTATATATTATATATATAATATTTAATATAATATATATATGTAAAAACGGAAATTTTTTTTATCTTTTTATATTTAAGGCTGATCTACATTTTTCATAAAAATAAATGTGAAGCTTCTCATGCCAAAGTCTCCCCTCAAGATTGGACGGAACTTGAAGTAGGGGTATCTTATATTTTAATTTTATCAGAAGCCGATAGAGACTGAGGGAAGTTGAATGATATATTGGTTCAAGAAAGATCACAGCTATTATATATATACGACAGATGAATGAAATAAATATATATATACAACTAATATTAAATATTAATAAATATATATATGTTCATTAATATATACTATTTATATATATATACGATATTATAATATAGTAATATATATAATATATATATATATATATGTTAAATATATTATTAATATTAATAATATTAATATATTAATATTAGGTATATATAGACTATATATATATATTATATATAATATAGTAATATATTAATATAATTATATATTATTATACAGAAAATTAAGTAATTATTTTAAAGCAGAGGATATCAGCATACGTGTATTAATATAAATTATTAATATATATATATGTGTTTAATAATTATATGCTATTTCCTTAAAATTTCACAAATTTATAATATATAATTTATAATTTAGTATAATAATATACACATTATACATCTGTGTATGAATTATTTCCGTACCTATTTAACGATATTGTAGCTGCTGAAATATGGAGTGGTTTCTGTTGATTCTAACTATAATTAATATTATTAAATAGAGAAAATAATATTATAATAACTTATGAAGATCGAAGTACTAAGTCGCTCATGGGTATAGATTTTAAATAAATTATATATATTAATATTATATATAATTATATACTATATATATATATATATATTATATTATTAACTATTAATATATATATATATTATATTATATATAATTATAATATAATATATATATTATATATTAATATATATATAATATATATATTAAATATATATATATATTTAATAACTTATAATATATATATATTAATTAAATATTATACTATTATTCAAAAAATATTATATGATTATTTGCATATAATTTTGCGAATAGTGTATAACAGAGGACTACTATTTTACCTTAACTTAATGGAGCTATTTTTATAGTTAATTTTACAATAAATATATACATGCAAATTTAAAATAGATAACTTATTATTATTTAACCTTTAATTAATTATGTTATCTCATTTCTAAACAATAAATTTTCGGGAGGTTGTTAATTGTTTCTATTTATTATTTATTTAGATGTAGTAGTATAAATAGATTTATGGTAAAGTAGTACCTTCTCACTAAATCTCGTTATTGTAGAGATACATTACTTATTAAGAATTATCATTAATTATAAGTACAGTTCATTAATAATTAATAGACTCATAGATTGAATGATATAAATTTTACTTAACGATAGGAATTTCACAAATATAGGTTTTAGAAAGGTGATTTTATTCCTCTTAATTATTATTTATATCATAAGGACTTACGTTATATTACCTTTAACTTTAATTATAACTTAAAAACTTTAATTAATAGTATTTAAAACCTTTAACCGTGCTTAAAGAAGTGATGTAGATCGACAGTGGCATATATAACTTTAATTGAAAAACGTATAGCCGTTGATTACAAATTTAACTTAATAGAATAAAACGAAAAAAGTACACGCTCTCACTTTGTTATATTAGTCTTTCATTTATTAACTTTAAGTTACTGAAACGAGAATTGTTTGGTTAATTTATTATATTAAATAATACATATAATAACACCAATATTAGGCTTAATTTTTATTATACTTAATATATTATGACAAGTTACTATATGAAGAATTTATGACTGAACGGAGTACACAATAAACAATACGTGTTGACTAAGTACGTAAGAACGGCATATTACACTGTTCAATATTTATTATTTGAGGAAATAATTTTTATAACTTGGATATGATATTGCAAGACAATTTGTGCTTTTATTGGTATAATGTAGACCTATATGGCGGTATAGAATTATTTAACTGCTACAATGTTGTAAGTACGAAATTTTTATTAATATCTTAGTGGAATATGAAGTTAAATTCAGGGGCGGATGTCGAAACAAGGTTTAGTTAGAGGTAGTTATTTGATATAATAAATATTGTTTAAATACTATTTCATGAGATATATAAATTTTTTAAGAATCAAATTTTACTGACAGGAATTTTGATGGCAGAATATATGTCTGGCAATTTGGCAAATTCTCCAACAGCTTCACAATCGTGTCTGTAATATGATATATATATATTATGTGTCTTAGTATACGTTTTCAGCTTAATATTAATTTATTTCATTTGTTAAAAAAATTAATATTATTTTTTTTATTTACTTTTCTCTTTATTACTATATAAAATTTAATTCTAAAAATCTAACTAATACAATATATACCATATATATATATACCTGAACCAATCAATAATAATTATTTATAGCAATATGAATTTACAAGCTCAAATTACCTCATAAATTAGGATTGCTATATTTATAAATACTGTCACTCTGTTTAAGAGCAGACTTTTTCTCATAGTGATATCTTTATTTGTAATGATTAGGTATTTATTATATTTATTAATATTTACTCCAGAAGGTCCAGGTGTGTATGCTAATAGTTGTATCTATATCCCTGATCAGGTGTTGTACAGAATTTGATTCATATTTAAATAGAAGTTTGATTATTAACCATTTGGATTATAGATTATTAGGGATACTCAATTTTACTCAATCTTTATGTATTTATTCTTGGGGAACCTGGAGATTGAATGCCAATCCTACTTATCGAAAAATTTATAATTATCAGACTAATTTGATGTTTAAATTACTCGAGTTACTTATAATAATAAGCATCCAACACTCTTAAATACCGTATAATTATTTCTAAAAATGGTTCGTGGTATATTATTGGATGTATATTATTATATTTAGACTTAACTAACTATATAATCATACATCATTCACTATATTAATTTTACTTATTATTCTTTAATACCATACTTACACTCTCACTAGAAACATTAGGGATAGCGTTACACAGGTAGAATACTATTAGGAGCTATATTTATCCTCATATAGTCCACAAACACCTGAACTCTTACATAGAGTTCATATTTTAGTTTATTTATTAATGAGGGTATAGATTCAATAGTACCTAATGTTCTATGTTTGGGTTAATGCATACTGCTACTAGCATTATATCATTTTGAATAGATTCATTATTTATATACATATAAATTTACATTTTAATATATAAATATTACTATATTATTAAAAATGACATTTCAAAAACAATTAGGCGTTATTATATATAGCCTCACCAAATACTCTAGTTATAGGTAGATCTAATATTGGTTAGTAGGGTCTGAATTTTAGATAATATGGCAATTCTTTACTTATAGTCAGACAGAGTTGAGTTATGAAAGCTCAATAATAGAGTCAACTTTAACTCTCATGGTTATCACAACAGCTTATACAGATAACTTTCCCAATGGCTCCTATTGACCTCATAATGGAGAAAAAATGATATATTTTTACATTGATTTAGATCTGATATTTTATAAACTCTACTCACCTTGTTAAAGCATTGGTATTATAAAATGAGACTTCACTTCTTTATTAATTTATTGGTACAATCTACTTTATATATATTAAAATTATAAAGTACATATGGAAGGTGAAGCTAGAATACGATGGTTAAATAAGTATAGTATATATATATATATAAAATACTATACTTAATTTGTTACAATAAAACTTACTTTTAGAAGGCTAACAGTATAAGTTCAGAGGTGTTCTTACATATTAAGTAGAGGTACATATATTAGTAAGATCTAAATATAGTGACATAGCTCTAGATGATTTAAATTGCAAAGTGTAAATTATAAGATTACTATACATATTATTTACTTATCATTATCAGGTATGAAGGTGTTGTTTTTATAGATATATTAACATGTAGTAAGTGTTGAAATAATACATTAGTAGTGTTGGTAGGATTTATGAGATTCTAAATTAGTGTGTTTATTCTATAAGGTATTTGAATCTAGTGAAAACGTGGGTACCTACTGTTAAGAAAGGCATTAGTATTTCGTTATTTAGTCAATAGTAATAGCATTTTTCACTATATATAATAAATAAAGATATTACTTACTAATGACTCTACCTGCATTAGTATGTGATTAATCCATACACATATTAACCCTTGATTTATTATTTTGATTGATTTAAAATACTCGAAATGATATTTGATCATCTTTCCACAAGCGTGCTTTATTATCATTTAGCTGCTAATTTAGGGTCAATAATATTTTATTTATAATATATATTAATAGTCATAATAGTATAAGCTACTTATGATATTATCTTTATCTACTCACATTATAATTATTGAGGATTATATATATAGCTTGTCTAATTATAATACTAATAAAAGTAAGAGACCTTTATATATTTATTAATTACTTTAGCCCTTTACTTATCTTAATAGTACCTTTTTTCGTTATCAAAGGAAAAGATTTCACGTTCAAAACTATAGGGAGGAATTATTTCTGAAGATCACTTTCATTAGGAAGTTATACTTTTATACTTCTGTTTTATATTCATTTAATAAAATATTTAAATTTCATTAGCAAAGGATTGAAGTGTGATTATTTATTTTTAAGAGAGTAGCCAATACCTTCAGTAATACTTATTTTTTGTACTTAGATGATATAATTCTTATATTATTTATACTATTTTATATTTTACATTAAATACCTTATATTAAAAATGTAACTACATATTCTTGCTTTAATATTTTCTAACGACTTTTCGATAGTATACTATAGAAATATTATTTACTTAAATCTTAAAATAATAAATTTATCTACTGTAAATATTATTTAACATATATTATAATATCTTTAATAATTAATTTAATAGATGGATAATAGGTAGTTTTGTGGTACAAGAAACTCTCTTTTACCTCTCACAGCATAGGTAATATCAGATTTTGTGCAGCCATATATAGTAATGCAAGTAAAATCATATCACGATCAATAACTTAATCTGGGAACATACTCTTGTGAGCTTATTAGGTGTGAGCAATTTTATAGAAGCGCAAAGAAATATGTGTGTAGATTGGTATTCTTGAGTACTTGGTTCATTTAAAAGTACAGTACACCATCCCCCATAAATTTTTCTTGAATAAGTTAAGTCAACTTGGATTTTTTTTCGCTGTAATTTTTAAGTTTTAGTGAGAAATTGTAATTGATATCACAAGTGTAAAGGGTAACTTAATGATATTATATCATTGATAACATAATATAATCAAAATTAACCTATAATCTGCCTGTATATTCATATTTTATGATCGGAAGTAATAAGGACTCGTATACCTCTATTTTATTTATTATTATTATTTACTCTATTTTTTTTATATACATATTAGAATTTTATTTATTATTTATTGGTTATTATGTTCACTGTTTAATTAATAATTCAGCTATCTCAAAATACTTAATCTATTGTGAAATTATCAAGTCAATATTATTATATTGATATTCAAATTCATTATAATTGTTTATATTATCTATTTAATTGTCTATATCACCTCAATATATTTATGAGTAATGCATTTATCAAAGTGGATTCATAAATATAATCTCATCATATCTCATATGTCTTCTAATGGTGAAATAGGGATACTTAATCTATCCTAGGACTTTAATTATTAGGCAGGATTAGCTAATTCACCTATGTTATTGATTAGCCAATATATTTTTAAAGGTGCTTTCCTAATTATTCTATTCTTTATTAGGATCAGGTTTATCTACATCCATTCTTAAATAAGAAACTGCTGACTGAAAATCCGTCAACTACCGGGAGGATTTTTTTCAGTAAATGTATTCACATTATATAGTATCAAAATTATTAAAGGGTTAAGCATATACTATTTAATTAATTAACACCATTCAAATATGAATAAGAGCATCACACTTACATCATAGGATAATATATGCAATCACGTAAAATTATCCACACTAGAATGAATTAACGTCAATAGATTTATATAATGCATACAAGTAATATTTATACACATTTAAACTTTCTAGTATCTCATCTCAAGGCACATATCTATACTTACATCACGCAATGAATTACATAAAATTTATGCTCAAAGAAAAAATCAACTCTTCAAATTCATCAATAATCAAAATTTAATAACTCAATTATAAACATAATCAATTGGGATATAAAGGGATAGAGTCGGATAGATTAATAGAGAGATACATAATAATAATGCCATTTGAGACACTAATTCTCAAGACTTAAAATAACAATAAATTTGACAAATATATAAACCCTTGCAAATACAAGAACAAGATGATAATTTACTTAAAAAATTATAATCTTAATATAATAATAATATAATAATTTGTATTTAATTATGTAGACATGATCAAGTACACCATACAATAATTTTGAAAAATTATTAATAATAATAATAATTATTACTATAAATAATTACAGTCTTAAATACTTAGTCAATAATAAAAATTTAAGTAAATATATATATAACTAAAAAGGAGTTAATATTTCTTACTTTCGCACTCCAATCTACCATATTTAATTCAAACTATGTTTTAAGCTTTTCCTGAGCAATAGATTTTTTATAACAATATTTCTTCCTTGTCTCATGGATTAATATATCTTAAATTCTTTCTGTTATATAAAACAGTATAAACAAGACAATACGGTGATAAATGTATTTTCTAAAAGACCAAAATCAGAACATTGCTCTTTCTAGTCAGCTAAAACTGTCTTAGCTAAAGCCTCATGTAAATAGTAAACCGAGTTACCTGGAGGAAACTGGAGATAAATACATTCGACATTCTTACGAGATGCTATTTATATGTGCGATTTTACTTATGCAAGACATAATTGAATGCATCATTTATATTTAGAACATAGAAATGCAGGAATTATAAATTTAGGGACATTTTTGGGAAGTAGCATCAATCAGATAGGTTAGGAATGATATTATATGTATAAAACTAATGACTTAAAGTTTATAAAAATTGCATGTGATGACCGTAAGTTGCAAAAAAAGCTTTTAACACTTTGTCCTTTAGGTATCGATGTATGTTCAAAATTCCACAAGAAAGGTGGCTAAGCACATATTTGCCACTACTGTTTCTTTTAAGCCTTCATAGATATACTTTTAACCGTGAATCAATAGGAAAATAAAACACTCTCTTGCAATGTCCCTTTAACACACTCAATCTCGCTTCTATCGTGATTACACAGATAAGTTACGTAGGCGTTTTTGAACTCTTAACGCTAATTGTCAGATAAATTTTTAAGTCTCTCTCTACAGTAGATAATATACATATTTGGGAGAGAGAGCTCATACTCAAATACTCCTCTCTGAACTTCACACCTCGCGGCTCGCTACTGTATTAGTTCTTCTTTTTGTTATACGGAGTTCTAATGGCTATGCGCAAGAGTTTACTTGGTATAGATTTTTTTATTTAGTGATCCACACTACTAAATTCTATGTTGTCTTGATTCTCTGAGCTCGGTTACTCCTTTCGGTGTCATTCCTGGGTGACACTTTACTTTTACTGGAGCTGTGGGGCAGAAGGTGGAATTCATTATTATGAAATAAATTTTCGTTAACTTTATAGTCACTGAAGGCAGGTGCACATCTAAAGAGCTTTTATGGAATTATTTATTTCTCATATTATTTTTATTACTCTTCATCATTAAAACAACTGTTTTATATAATCAGTAAATATATAACTCTTATATGTATTATATATTATTCTTATATTCGGAGTCGTTATCAATTATAGACGTTAATAGCTTATGTATTATAAGCGTATAGCTCCGCTTTGATCTATATTTAAAAAGATATTTTCTATATAAAATATTTAGGACTAGGTAGCGATGATTTCTCTTTCTCTGTCTTGTGCGTACTGTGGCATACGGATGCTCAATGATTATATATTCTAGTTTGTTTCTCTCAGTGGAATATCATCTATATTTACTTCTGCATATTAAACTAAAATTCGTACTGACTCTCTATACTACAGTGTTTCAGCAAATAGCTCTTCGATACTCTTAGCGTCTATCTGTATCCTCCTTATTTTATTGAGAAGACCATCGGCACTAAAACAGAAACTTGGTCTATCATCTCAATAACCTATGTGCTCACTATAATGGCAGCCTGGGAGTTATCATATATCATTCAGATAATATTTCTTGTTCTAACTCCAATGGGGTGCATTTGAGATGAGATTGGAATAACTTATTTGTGTCAAAATAAGAGCTCATCTCTACTTAATTACTACACCATGCTATAGACACACTTTAGCTGTATTTACTCCAGCACACTCTTCTTGCTGTATATAACATTCAGAAATCCAGAATATACTTCACCATGTTATATTATAAGGCACTCATGTCATTTGGCTATAATATTTGTTGTTTGAGTTTTGATCTGTTTATGTTTATTCGACTCACACTTACTGTGATCGCTTTTATTATGACGCTGTATTGGATTACTTTCGCGTGTGTCTTCTAGCACAAAGACCATCACTTAGAAATTGATCTTTGTGCACATGACTACGCTTGTAATTTTACCATGAAAGAATCACATCATATACTTAATACTAAGTCTAATAGCGCCTAAAGTAATTGAGAGAATTAAATATGTATTATGTATGCGCACTTATTTGTAAATGCGCTACATTAGACCGGAGTTTTGCAAGATGATACACATACAAGTACGCTCGAAAGGTAATAGAGAGAATGACTATACGTCTTAAACTTTCTTGATATATTACCAGTAACACATAATAAGGCGGTACTATGGTATATCTATGAAGTAGAATACATGATAGGAATCAAAATTGATATGAAATATACCTATACTGATATTATACAATTTTACATACTATCTCCAGAACACGATTTCCATATTCTCATGATTAATATCCTAACATCAGGAATGCCGCATCCCCATGATCTTCTTATTCATTAATTTTACTATTTAAATTCACTACCACTCTTTCTACTACAAGTTTATGAGAACTGATAACTATTCTGATGTTTATTGAAAAGAATTGCATAGCACACTATGTGCACCAGAGTCAAGATGAATTAGATCGCACAGCTATACTATAAGCTCATCTATAGCAACCAGTGCACAATCGACAAGTATTTGATTATCACTCTCATAGGCTATAAAGGCGGTTATAAACAGAGTAAGCGAGCTATGTGTAGTATTAGTGAGAGTAGGTGTAGATTCTGTAGTTCGAGATGGCTCACTCTAGGAATGTCCTCTATGATGTAGATATAAAGGAGATACATACTATAAAGCGCTAGTAAATTTCTTAGAGGTGATCAAACGAATACCATTGAGACAGATCTTGTTAACCTCTCTTACCCATATCGTTGTAACTGGAATTCATATCAAGGTAAAGAAGTGGTAGGCGAATATATTCATGTCTTCTAAACTCGTGTGAGACAGGCTAAAGAGATGTCCATGATTGTCGTTGTATCTTTACGCATATATATCTTCTTAGCAGCATAAAAGCAATCATGGTGATTGGTTTTGGATTTTGAAAAGTTTTTCTCACTTATGGTAATTTGTAATGATGTGTATTCTGAACACTTTGGACATTTACATAACGGAAACTCAAATGGGGTTCAATTATTAATATATAAATTTTTTACTTTATATAGAGAGCATCGTCAAAGCGGGTGGATTTATTCGAGGCTCAGAGAGCAACACTTTTCGCCTTAGTGGAAGCTTGCAAGCTCTTTTTTGCTACGCACTTCAATGTAATTTCGTGCTTTCAAAATTGTCTCTAATCAAAGAGGATCAAAACTTGAACCCAATTTGAGGCTTGAGATCTTGAGTACAGAATTCCAAGTTTCGAAATAAATACATTCTCACACTTTTTTTTCATATGTCCTTTTTACTTGCTACGGAGTTTATCGTGTAAATTATCTCTTTGTCGTTAAAGTGTTGTTTGGAATTTACGCTAGCATATATATTTATTATTGACGCTTTTTTTCCATCTTTTTTTGTTGTATGTTACATTTATAGTGTTCTAGTATTAATTGCATTTTAGAGATATATAGAGACACTTACTAGATATGTATGTACGTTCACGGAAGGAGCTTTGTCTTGGACCGCGAGAATCTGAACTTACTAATTGTCACTATTACAGGTTCCTGTGTGTAGAACTTTAGACACTCCTGATAATTATGGCAAATAGTCAAGAATATTCATTAATATCAGGATAATTGATGGACCTAAACAAAGCTTGTGAAGTTAATATAATCATGCCCTTCCAAAAATACCTAACTTAGTGTATGAGAGCAATGACGCCATATCTTTTGCTATACTTTTTTAGCTAGCATAATATTTGAAACTTGGGAGGACCAAGATAAGTTTCTTGTGGTGACAACAATACAAACAGCCTGCGTCTACTTATAGAGATTGTTTGTAAATTTCCTCAATGTGGTATTCAAAGTTAGAAAGATACGTATATTAGTTGAATCGAGAAAAGAGGTGACATAGTATTTGTGTGATGCCTTATAATGCATGATTTTTGGTTAAGGATATAAAGAAAATCTCATCTCTCATATATATAGAGATTTCTATCATTAAGTAAGCTATCATACAGTTAATGGTCTTGCCTTGTAAGTGTTAATGTGATAGTGTTCATATATGTTGTGTTATAACATAACACGATATAAATTTCAGAGTTAATCTTTCACAATTTCCTAATGCTACTCTGGTATAATGTTTTATGGGAATCAACGCAAGGCGACCTTGTACGTAATAGACTATAGTTATAACTGTGAAAGGATGCATATTCCATTTTAACCCAGTGTTCAGATAGTTCACACTCCCAGATCACATAAGAAACTTTGAGAGGATGCGTAGGAATAAAAGAATGATTATCACAGAAGAATTATGGGTGTTGTGTTAGTATTATCCTAACAGATGTAAGTGAATAATATATGAACGGATATGTACAAATATATAACTGTGAAACAACTAATCTAACTAGTGTATTTCTTTCAGAATGTTCCATCTATAGATTTTAGATAACGAGATGGTAGTATAAGTTCTCAATCCAAGGAATGCGTATCTGATAGAAGGCCTATTATTTATGCTATCTTATACAGACTTATGTGAGTATTGAGGCTCGTATATACTCAAGGTTCGGATTACATTGTATAAAGAGCTTCCACAACTTTATCTCAGAAAGGTCAAGTTGGAGAGAGAATGGAAAAATAATCATGCTTTCGTTTCATTTTTTAGAAATAAAAGATATCACTCCTAAGAGTTAACACTATGAATTTAATTTTCTAATTCTAAATAATAACTGTCATACTGGATATAGACATTTCTATTTTTCTATTTCAGAGTCCATATTTGGGCCTTCAAGCTCAGATTCCATCAATACATCAATCATGCTTTCATCAAAATCTTTGATTTTTAACATATCTATTCAACATGATAAAGTTTTTGGCGTGATTATTTTTCGTGTTTTTATTTAATTGAGGATGTTTGCTACAAAAACTGATAAGGACGGGCATAGGAAGGATGCTGTGTCATTAGTTTTTCAATTTGACAATCTCTCCACATATGACTATTTATAGATTATATTTTATGCACAGTCAAGGGATCGCAGATCTTTATTTTATAAGTCTCTACATTCAAACTCTCTCTATATAATTTTGGAGAGTGAAGAATATTGTCCATTTTGTTGATCAAATATGAAGATATTATTTTTCTAGAGAAGATAAGGCTTACTGATGCATTAAAATATAGATTCATGATTAATTGTCAGGCCTACAGTATAAATATTGGACTGTATATAAAAGGTATATAGACACGCATGGAATCACACAACTCCACTCTGGCACGCAAAGCCGGATTATACTTTAAATCCTTGGTTTCAATATGCTTGCTCTGAGGATGGGTCAGTGTGCTAAATAGAACACAAATAAAACACATATAGTATGCTAGATAACTGCAATTTCAGAGTCCGGAAGAGGTGTAGTTCACTGGAGGCTAAGACTATGGTATATCATATATTAATTATACAAATTTAATGAGTGGAAAACAATTACTTGATTTCTAAAATTCTCAAAATAGAGGAAATAAGTTTTACCCACCACTACCACATCAAACTACGGGACTGGAGGATGAAGCAATTTATTAGGGCCCTAGACATTCTTGGGAAGTTTCAAATATATTATGCAATGATCTTTTTTCTCGCTATATTTCAATCGCTATTTGAAAATAACAACTTAAAGCTATGGAGAATCTTTAGATCTATGAGTCTCCATTATTAGAATAAGCTTTCAAATAATGGCCCCGCGAATCACAGCATTAAATTTCTTATTATTAGGATAAACACAATGATTCATAAAATCTACAAATACACTGAATTATTGTATCAATTTAATCTGGTAATAAGAGTTTAGTGAGGATCATTTGTTTAATGTCGTATAAGTCAATTTATTCTGGAGTGTCACTCATAACCTAATAAATTATGTTATAATCAATAGTGTAGATAATCTCGTATAAGACAATAAGCAATTATCTGACTCTATAATTGTAGTAATACTTATTTAAATATTATGCTCTAATAAATTAGCTAAAAGTTCACTTTCTCATTTGGATCACATATAGTTATCGAGTATTATTACGGATAATCTATATGGATATTGTTTAGAGTGAATAATAATAGAATAGTATGGTTCAACAATACGGATATCTAATGACTTATTATGGAAATAGATTAAGATTTACCAAAGAACGTAGGATTATATAAAGACCTTCAAACTACTCGATAGCACTATTGGATGGATACCTTCCAATACCGCTATTGTGTGTGAATCAACATTGCTGCAGACTTATAAGTATATTATCTGATCGCCAACTCAGTCGATAACCGGTGTTATGTCGCTAGGCATAATTGGTATCAACTTTAAATTTATATAATTTAGAGGTGATTTTCCTACACAAGTTTAAATTTGATATTTTAAGAAAATGTTTTCATCGTACTCACATAAATGTTTACTCGAATTTTATGTACTACTTCAATAATTATTTAACACATAATAAATTATGAATTTATAAATAACAACTCGAGTGTAATGTATTTTATTTGTGTGAATTAAACGATATGTTATCAAAGGTGTAATCATATATTAATTTTTGAGTTGTATATCATAACATGAGTATAATTTTTGTTGAAATGTATAAGGCTTTGCATGTTAAATCGCTTCATAAATCTAAATGTCAAATCTTTAAGATAACAGGAGTACTATGACTTTATCAGGAATCGACAGAACGCCGCTATCTCAAATGATATTATCTCCTGATAAATTTAGTAGATCTTTCAATGCTTCTAATCTATCTCGTCACAGATGAGTTTAAGGGGGCACAGGGCTTTGAATACCAACTGCCGGACCATGTAAGGGGGCTATTTTCTTAGCCTCATTTTTTACACTAAACGGTACTAATAAGACTTCTCGCCAAAGTCTTAGTATTTAAATTGATCTGAATATTATTACTACTCTATCAGGGGCAACCGCTTCCTTTCTATTCCCATATAAAGTGGTCTTGGTGCACTTGTTCACCGCGTAATGAAAGGGACGAACTTGTCTGAAGATACTCATAAAGCCCTCACGTTCGTCTCTAATAAGTACGTAGAGTGATTAAGTGAAGACAAGTAGTGTGGAAGAAGTCTTATTTCGTGAGGAATCATTACTCATATAGTGCAGATATAACATATATCTTAGTGCAACATCATTTTAGTGCACTCTCCACAATCTCAAACATGTGTGTTAACGAGCACGATAGTAATCATTTATCGTACGGACTCATGATTTTTGAATATGAGTTTTATTATACGGTAGTAGGGAAATATTCGTCAGAAATGAGGTGAATATGTGTAAAGTAGGGATTCTGCGGGGTCACTGCTCACTGAGTATCTTAATAGGCTACATCGTTAACTGAGAACAAAATTCGTTTGAGTATAAAGTTGATACTTCTTCTCACAAGGTATCATACAAGCTTAAACATGTAATTATTTTAGTCTGATTTTGACATATTTTGCTCTGTCTTGCTTCGACATTATGTTGGGCAAGAATACGTTTAATATGAAATCTGCCGGTGAATCAATTATAAATCACTATAAAATAAATGTAAATAACACCAAAGAGATAATTATAAAAGCACACATTCCTATAGTTGGCTCTCATATAACTCTTTCATATACATAAATATATACTTTTATAACTAAGAGATTATTTTTTAACTACTTTAATCACACATCTTGATTAGTATCTATAGGTTTTATCTCTGACAATGATTTAGTCTCTTAGACTCAAGAAGAGTAGAATAAGAAAAGCTCACATGCAGGAAGTATCTATATTATCTATTGCAAATATTTATATATGTAGTTGTAGAGAGTACGATAATAGTAATGAGCTTTATTGTAATATTATTACATGGAAAAAATTATTATACTGGAAATTCATATACGGTACTTGACTATCAGCTGATTGGTTAGTCATGTTGACTATGAGCGGATGGAATATATTAACTTATCATATATTATTTAAGTATCGAAATATTTACTTAGTGGATTTATTTTTACTTAGTGGTTAAATATTGATTTTTATGGGGAAATTGAATATCAAATTATCAATGATAAATTATTATTTTGTTCATAAACATAAAGGATGTTGTGCATATATATATAATCTATAAAAAATATTATATATAATTTCTCTATTAAATTTTATATATATTTTTTATATATATATGTAATATAGAATTATTAATTAATATATATTATAATATAATGATAACTCTATCAGAGATATAAATAAATATAATATTATATAATATATATATATATATAGTTATATATATATTATATCAATATATAATATAAATATATATATATATTATATATATATATATATATATATATACATTATATATTATATTACTATTATATATATATATTATATATATATATACTATATATCTACATATTATATAATATATTAATATTATATATATTATATATATTATATATATATATATATATATAAGTATAATTAATACTATTTATATATAATATTATATATATATAAGATGAACTATATATATATAAATATGTTAATTTACTGAAACGTTAAGGATAACCATCATATCAGTAAAACAGGGTAAAATGGTAAGGTCGGGGTAAAATTCTAATATCTGCCAAAATAAAAAATTAAATTTCAATAGACGAATCATTCTATAGTTTGATGGGGTATTTCAAACCCATAAATTTTGTTATATTTTAATTATTTTTAATAGACTATCTATTTTACTTCCTTCTAACTAAAATTTTCATTTCCATTTAAAGTATAGAAATAAAAAAATTCATTGGGTTAAAATATTGTAATAAAATGAAATATATTGATTTTTTATGATTTTATGGAGTATAAATTTATTACTTTTTCATGCCAGATCTAGGCCTAACGATATTATATAATCTGTTAACGTTATTCTACAAATTATCCATTTATATTTCACAGATATATTTTACCAGGCTAAGGTCCCTTCTATACAAGAGTTTAAAATATTATTAAAGTTAACTGACGAGTTTAAAACTGCCTTGATAACACATATGGCTTAATGTTGTATTATTTAATAAGCGAATAATTAATGTCTAAAAACTAGAATAACCAGGGTAAATGATAAAGTATTACTAATTCTCACGGGGGAAATAATGATAAATTATATATACATATTTATTTAATTAACCTTACTAATTAAATATATTATATAATGTTATATTAAATATCTATTTATTATATTTGGTATTTGAAATATATAAATCATAAAATTACTATAATATACATACGTATATATTCGATTGAATATGTAAAAATCTATATACTATATATTGTACAATATTATTATATAAAGTTTTATATATACAATAAGAATAAATATATTATATAATATTTTATATACTATAAGTATATAATATATAGTATATATACAATAATATACCAATTATTATATAATGTATTATATATTATATTATTATTTTTTATAATTATTTAGATCCTAAAATTATTATATAGGATAATTATATTTAATATATATAATACTATATAATAAAATAGTATGATATATATATATATGAAGGGGGAACTACATAAAAAAATAATATAAAAAAATTAAAATATCATATATATAAATAAAAACTTATCAAATTATAAATCTTACATTATCATTATTATCTTTATAGAGCTATTGGGGCTATTATAGGGTTACTTATTAATATATATTAATTATTTTAGTATAGGTATTTTATGCCATTATAATTAATATATATAATATATATTTTCTGTTATATTTTTTACTTAATACTTAACTTTACCACCATTTTTAAAAATTATATTGTATAATAAATAATTCATGTAAATTGATCTTTTAAAATATAATCGTGTGTAGACGTGACCACTCAACTTCGCCTTCAGTGTTGATTTACCTTTGATAGTTAACTATCTACCTCCGTAATGAGAGTCTTAGTCTAGAGGTACAGTTACACACGTCTACTGTGCTTCGGGATAATCATGCCGTTCAGGTGTTAACTAGGAGATATGAGCTCTCTAACCATAGTCTATATTTGGAGTAATATATGCCCCTGGTGTGGAACACCTTCTCACTTGTATTTTATTCCTTTCCTTTTATGTATTTTCATTTTATTATCTTTATTATTTATGTAATATATTTAGAAATAATATATTGATAAATATAATAATATAATAAACATTTATGGTTATATAATATAGTATTAATATTAATTTATTTCTATTATAGTTAAAATCATAGCATATATGGGGCTCAA
>JABUQX010053081.1:30000-42058 GCA_015478945.1 Trachelipus rathkii
TCTTTGTATGTGCATTAGTTTTGGATTTGTTCTTGGAACAAATTTTCAAAAAAAATAATTTTGGGAAATTTTTTAAAAATTTTTATCTAAGTAAAAAAGGTGTATCCCGCCCAACTATACAAGCCTTGCGAATTTGATGTTGATCGGAAAGTAGAAAAAAAATATATATCAATATTTCACTTTTTCAAAAATTTAGTCTTTCCAAAAAGTGAAATATTAAGATATTTTTTTCCTACTTGTCCGATCAACATTAAATTTTTCAGGGCTTGTATAGTTGGTCGAGATCCACCTTTTTTATTTTGATAATTTTTTGGTATACTCAAAAGAAAATTTTTAAAAAATTTCCCAAAATATTTTTTGAAAATTTGTTCCAGAACAAATCCAAAACTAAACTAATGCATATACAAAAGAAATTATTTAAAGAGTAAAAAAATATGCCTCTCCCCCGACTACATATGCCCTGAAAATTTCATCGACTTTGCCAGAACACAAAAAATATTATCTCAATTTTTCATTTCAAAATCCAAAAAAAGTGAGTTTGGAAATTGGACAACGCTGAGGAAAAAACTCAAAAAATCGAAAAAGTTCTTCTGTACTTTTATATGGACCTATCTATGCATATTTCCAGTTTGAAGTCATTTCGAAAAAATCTGGAAGTTGATACAAAGCATAATCAAAGCTGTGTTTTGAAAAAATTGAGGAGTACGAAATAACCTATTTAAAAAACACCAAAACAACGTTTAGAAAACTTAAAGCTGATTTAGTGTTTACTGTCAAAATCGGCGCAGAAGTCCGGATTTGATATCCCATGTTGGAAGTGAGTGGCAGTGGGCGGCCCCAGCCCAAACTTGGTCTTGCCTTAAGTACTATATTATTAGGTATTCAGTACAGAATAGCTTAAATTTTAACGTATACTTTAAATAAATACTTAATCTAGAATTTAAAATGATTTTTTTTTAGACAAAAGTTTTCATCAATTTTCGGGATCTAATTTTGTTTTTAATTAATCCAACCCTACGATAATGACCGACTACACTGCTAAAAAGAAGCCCCTCAGTAACAGCAATATGCTTTTCTACATTTTGACTGTGGGGCAATCGTGTCTTAATTTTAAGGGTTGTTATAAATTAAATTTTTGATTTCCGTTTCTGACATTGCATTTAAAATGGGTGGAATCGTTTCCATTGTGAAAATGGGGTCATGTTGTGTAACTTGATGCGTTGAAATTTATTTTTGGGTTTAAAAATGTCCTGGAAACCTTTATTGTTTTTGTTGTTGTTTATTCTCATCTTCTTCTTCAGGTTCATCTTCATTTTTCACTTTCAACCACCCCACCTTCAAAATCAATCTTCACAAGTAAATATTTCATTAAGACACTTTAATATTAGCAATTTATTAACAGCTCTTACCTTAACTTCCTCTTATGATGATGATCCTAACATTGCTACTAAAATATTTTCTCCATGTGATGACCCAGCAAATGTTGTTTAAAATTTTGTTTATGAAGAAGCTCACACCTCAAATTTTTGGAAAATTATTGACTCCTTGAATCAATGAAATAAGTTTCCAGCTCCATCAGTCTATTTTTTTGTTAACCTGTATGTGGAACCAACTTGAAAATAAACAGTTACTGTAAATTCTGCAATCATTTTCAAATTTGGTTTCACTAAAGATGCATGGTAACGGTGAATTCTGCAAGCCAATGTAAGCCAACAAGAATGATTTATTGGGCCAACTTCTAACAATGCCAAATCGTCATCCACATCACCAGTTATTATGCTGTAGCAAATGCGATAGGCATAGTACTGGTCAGTTGAGAGACTATCTAAAGTTTCATTATCTAGTAAAATAAATCCATTACATGGTATTGGTTTACATTTTACCACTTTACATTCAGACACGCTTCCATTTAGTTTCGAGCCAATTGACACTCCAAACTTATCTGGACCTTTCGTTGTGCCTTCCAGTTTCATGAAAACATGCCTTAATGGTAGCTCATTTAGAAGCAGAAGACAGATATCATGTTGTAATTGTTTTCCAAGAAACATCTCTAAATATCTTATTGAACCATTTCTATGACCAGTATTCACATTTGTTCCATCTGCCTTCACCAGAGGTAATCTATTTTCAATTCCGTACCACAAACTCTCTTATAGATTCCATGGGCGATATCAATTCCTTTTCCGCTCTCTGGTGAAAAATGGGCAAGATAGAAGTAGTCGTCTGAAAAATGAATAACTTGTTAATTAACAAATTAAGTTTGCAAAGAAATAATGAAAACGTATCAAAAACTATTTGAAATAAATACCTACCATTTAAATTAACAATGTACAGGTCTAAAAAATATTTTAAATTTTTATTTACCTGGCTCATTGATAACGAAATGGTCTTCCAGTATTGTAAACATGTAGTATTTGCAATTCACTTCAGATATTGAAGAGTTGCATCTCTTCTTCCATAGAAACCAATGCCAGTTATGTTATCAGCTTACTTTTTCTTCTTCTTTTCGCCTTCCTTTTCTTACTATATAAAATTTTTTTGTTAGTAGGTAAATCAGATTATTTTCGCAAAAATCATGTTTAGTGAATAATGTAGTAATCAGTATTAGTAGTTTAAATGTTTATATTGTATAATGTATTGTATATAGTAGGTAGTTCCAAAATGCAGTTACTTTCTTATCAATAACATTTTGCATTTTATTTTACATCTCTTTTATTTAATAAGCCAAAGTCTACTAATATAGAAGAAGCGATTGCTGCACCGGCCCTATCAAATGATCCTGAAAAAAAATTATAAAATGAATATAATACTTACTGCTACACAATATGTATATTTATTTAGATATTATTTGATATCATAATTTTGCATTTACCTGTCACGAAGCTAAGCTAATGTTTCGAGTTCACTGGGTTTTTGTTGATGCCAGACCATCACGTATAATCTGGATCAGAATGTTGTTTGAAGATGTTGCAGCATTTCAACATAGGACTGCTGAATGTTTTCTCAGATGCTGATTCTGAAATGAGGCTTTCTTTTTCTGGATAAAGTTGAAAAGAACAACTTGTTTTTTACTCTAAGTTGTCAGTTTTTTTTATTTCTTTGCACTTTCAATTTTTTGGATGTTTCTTTTCTTAAAATTTCAATTTCCGAGATTGTTAAAGGAACTGGTAGTACAGTAACCCACTTCTGACAGGATTCTTTGGTCACTGTAAAAAAATGTCCAAAAATTCAGTTTTCTGGATCCTCCTTATCAAAATTAAAAATGTACAATTAATGAATGCATCAAAATTTGAAAACCATTGTTGACTAAGACTATGATAGATTTCATTCTTTATAGTAAATTACATGCAAAATTTTATTTAAATTAAAACAATATTTTGATTACTTTATTATTATTATTTGATACTTTAATTAAATATATTTTACCAATATCTATAAGATATAAAATTAAAATAGGTAGGTAGTTTAAATTAAACATACTCAGTTACTCACCTCATAAAACTTATGATCATCTTCTGTCATTTTTAGCAAATGTTTTCTTTCTGCAGCTTCTAGAATTTTATGGTCTTTTTGAAATATGTCAAATAATTTTTTTGAACCTTCTATAAACTTTGAAGCGTCCAATTTAAATTTAGGACCTTGTTTTTCCTTATCATAATTCAGAAGTTTTGAAAACTCTTTTAGGTGAGTATTTAATCTCATTTGAATAGCATTTGCAGATATGGGGTAAACATTATACTTTATCCATAAATTAAAAAGCTCTTCACTAACTTCTCTTTGAACATTTTCTGCTTTATACTCTTTGAAAAAAAGGCATCTTTCCAATACCTGTTTTAAGGTTTGCAGTCTTCCTGGTGGAAATTCTTAGAAAGGTTTATAGCATTCATTATTTAGAAATTTACTTACAGAATTTCTTATAAAAATAATTTTATAATTAAATTTTAACTAATAATAATAAAAAGCTCTGAAAAAATAAGCAAACTGATATTAAAGTTGTCATATTTTGACATGATACAAATTATTTTTAAATTTTCAGTAAAAATAAGTTGTTTTTTTTGGAGATACAAGGAAAACAATTGGCTTGACATGAAAAGGTTATTCAATATCATTTGTTTAACATTAAATTCTACATTAATTATTATAAAGATCATGTTTTTAGCATGAATAGTAAAAAGGTTATGGACATTTTTGTATCATAAATCCGATAAAATACTAGATTTTTTAACCTTTTGAACTTAGGTAAAGTGGGACGACTATAAATGACTACCACTGTTTTTTTTTTTCTTTTTTTGTCATAAATGTGTTTTTACATCAAAAGCCAGGTACTAGGACACATAACTTTTTATTTTAAAAATTTCAGCCCACCTTAATAGCATTCATTCATATTCTATTGTTTAATATATATATATATATATATATATATATATATATTTATACTATTTTTTTATATATATATATATATATATATATAGCATATCTTTCCTCTTCATACTATATATATATATGTATATAATATATATATATATATCCACTCTATTCTGCTATATATATATATATATATATATATATATATATATACAGCGCTCTTTTAATGCATATGGATTTCGGATTATTTTCTACTTTTTATTTTAAAACTGGGAATTTTGAATAGCGACATCTTGGGTTTCGATGAATGTTCTATGATGTCTGGTATAGAAGGAGATGTCCAAGCAATATTGCGGAAAAGGTATAAAAAAGCATTCTCTTTCATTGGAGCTCCATTTGTTGGTTCACAGTAATAAATGATTTGAACACAATACCAGAAATCCGCAATACTGTGGGAACTATAAAGGACATTCTTACGTTTTTTCGCTAGTAGGTCTTGAGAAGAAAATTAATGCCAAACATCACAAGTCTATGCCAGACCAGATGGTCTAAATAACACACGTGCATCAGAGTGTTTAAGGAGCACTTTGTACGAATGATGCAAACATTAGAAACCCTTTTCATTAAAGGAAATACAGCCATAAGAAAAAGGGCTTTTCAGTTCCATTCAGCGGCATGTAAGTCGTCATTCATCATGGCTATGATATTGATCGCGAAGTACTCTGCAATGTTAGAGCCAGTTGTAAATGCTCTCCGATCCAAGACCCTGGATATCGTCAAAACATCGCAGCACATTCAATACATTGTGAAAATGGTTAGGAGCCATCGGAAAGATGAAGAAGAAAATCCCCGATGAAGTGTTAAAAGAAGCTAATCAAATCGCTGTGCAATTGGGACTTGATCTCAATATACCACGGATTGTTGGTAGGCAGCAGCACCGCAGCAACCATCCAGCAACAAATCCCACGGAATTTTGGAGAAGATCCTTAATAATTCCGTATCTGGATTCTATAACCTCTTCTTTGGAATTACGGTTTTCAACAGAAAATACATCTTTTTATGCATTGAATTATCTACATCCTTTCCACATGCTACTCATAACAATCGATTTGTTAAAGTAAAAGATAGCTTCATTTTATAGTTTTTACCACTTAGAAGGCATAGAAGAAGAGCTAGCACTGGTACAAATTTGGAAGGACAAGAAAGCTTCTGAAGGTAGTGAAGAACCAAAGATCTTGTTGTCACCCAAGTCTTAAAGGAGACTGAACCTTTCTTTCCGTCGACGAAAAATGCTTTGATGATACTTCTCGCACAGCCATGCACCACCAGTACAGTAGATCACTCTTTCAGTAGCGAAGGATCAAGACTTAGCTAAGAAGTACTATAAAGACGACTAGGCAGGTTATCAAGCGGGCACAGTTCCATGATAGCCTTAAGAAGTCTAATGTTGAGCAATATAAGCTATTTAGCCTAAGCAGTAAAATTACAATAAATTACTTAAATAACGCGAATGCTCTCTTATAACAAATATCAATTTAAAACTATTACATAATTGTAAAATTATTATTATCATATTGCATTTCATATTCTGTTTTGATAAAATATGATTTTTTTAAAAAATATTAATCATTTTTAATTATCCATACAAAAATTTCTAGTTTTAATTCTTCATTCTTTAATATATATATATATATATATATATATATATATATATATATATATATATAACAACTATATATATATATATATATATATATATATATATATATATATATATATATATATATAAGCTCAATAAAATATTAAGCTACCCCCCCTAGCTTGGAAGCTGTCGGCGCCCATTATTGGAGTCATATATAAATAAACTTATAACAAATTTTCTTTTGATTACAGATTTCAAAAGATTTGAGTTTTTTTAATAAGGTTTAATATTTTGTTCCATTCAAGCTCATCTAAAATTTCATCAAATGCTTTAAAAATTTCTCTAGATCGCAACAATTCATCATAACATTTCCATAAACCTTATTTCTCCATTTGTGTAAGTTTTGTCAATTTTGTTTAGGTGAAAATCTTTCCAATTTTTCCTACTAAAATAGTAGTCGTACTTGGCAATCTAAAATAGTACCTAGTTTCATTCGCTATTTTCATATGGATATGAACAACAATGAACATAAAATGCAGCTGGATATTTTCTACAGATTAAACACCTCTAAAACTTTCCTTCATTCCTTATGTACCATCATATTGCTCTCCAATCAGAGTCACAATTTATTTCAGCGTTCGTAGTATTGACTCCGATACAAATTCTCTTCTAATGTTTTCAACAGCCATTTAATCTAAAAAATCTTTAAAAACCACAAATATGTTTCCCATTTCTTTTAATACACACTCTTGATTTGCTGTGATTAAATATTATTTCAATATTATAAAAAAAAATACAATTAAGAGACTCAAACCATCAAAAAAGTATAATCGTTGAGATAATTCGAACTTCCTGAACTTCCCCCCTGTCTGGGACCTTTCACAAAGACACACACACACACACACACACACACACACACACACACACACACACATATATATATATATATATATATATATATATATATATATATATATATATATATACTTATATATATATATATATATATATATATATATATGCTGCTATTTATATATATATATCAGGTCCTATTGTTTTCCGACTCTGTCAGTTTTGATTTTTTTTTGTTTTTTTAATATACTGCTACTATATGATACTAACAATGAATTCCAGTGGTAACGGACATGATTCAAAAGTTCGAAATATTTTAAATAATTTTTAAAAATCACATTTATGTTAAAATATTTTTCAAAAATGAAATATATTCAGGAAAAGTACGACGCTTACAGAACAACCAATTACATATTTGGAATCAGTGTGTGAAGCTTATTAAAAAAAATAAAAAAATTATATATATATTACTGGGCTCGAGCTGACGGGGAACAGAAAGGAGGGACTCCATACCCGTAGGGGAGGGGCGAAGGAACCCCGCGACACCCAAATGCCAAGAGCGGGGGGTTCCGGGACCCTCGGAGAAGTGAATACCCTGGCGTTCCCCCGGAACGCCGAGAGACCGACTTCTACCATCTTTGCGGTTTACCCTTGGGTATTCCTTTAGTTTGAAAAACACCCAAAAATAAAAATCAAAATATTACTAAAAAATTATTTAAAATATTTTGAACTTTTGAAGCATGTTCGTTACCACTTAAATTCATTGTTAGCATCATATACTAGCAATATGTTATAAAAAAAAAAAAATTAAAACTGATGGAGTCGTAAAAACTGAAAGGTCCTATATATTTTTGAATCATAGCCGCTACCACTGGAAATTGATTGTTGGGATCATATACTAGAAATATATTAAAAAAACAAACAAAAAGAAGAAAAATTCAAACTGAAGCTTATCTGATCGAGTCATATATATATATATATATATATATATCTACATCTATACTGTCTATACATATATATATATATATATATATATATATATATATATATATATACTACTATATATATATATATATATATATATATATATATATGCTATATATATATATAGAGAAGTAGTAGAATCTTAGTTTTCTTGGTTTCTTTGGAATTCAGTTTTGGTTTCGTTTGAAACTTGGTATATTTGGTTTCTTTGGAATCTTGGTTTCGTTAGATACTTGATTTCTCTGCTTTCTCCGAAATTGGTTTTTAAATATTGGTTTCGTTGAAATCTTGGGCGAGCATTGAAAAGACTCAGGTTAGTCTTATCGTGATAAATAAAGTTGACGATGAATGATCTTCCGTGTTATTTTTATTATGATTATTATTATTATTATTATTATTATTATTATTATTATTATTACATTATTATTATTATTATTATTATTATTATTATTATTATTATTATTATTATTATTATTATTATTATTATTATTATTATTATTATTATTATTATTATTATTATTATTATTATTATTATTATTATTATTATTATTATTATTATTATTATTATTACTATTATTATTATTATTATTATTATTATTATTATTATTATTATTATTATTATTATTATTATTATTATTATTATTATTATTATTATTATTATTATTA
Source organism: Trachelipus rathkii (assembly GCA_015478945.1). NCBI lineage: Eukaryota > Metazoa > Arthropoda > Malacostraca > Isopoda > Trachelipodidae > Trachelipus > Trachelipus rathkii. The sequence continues at coordinate 38,510 of JABUQX010053081.1, forward strand.
TTGTTATTATTATTATTATTATTATTATTATTATTATTATTATTATTATTATTATTATTATTATTATTATTGTTATTATTATTATTATTATTATTATTATTATTATTTTTATTATTATTATTATTATTATTATTATTATTATTATTATTATTATTAGTATTATTATTATTATTATTATTATTATTATTATTATTATTATTATTATTATTATTATTATTATTATTGTCTGTATCTGTGGGCGATGAACGAAAAAAAATATCGATTTCCGAAGGGATTCGATTTTGAGTTAAAATACGATTCCCGAGGAATCGTTTTTACGCGAGCATACATATACATAGGTTGCGTACCCTGCCCTCACCGAAGGGGGGCGCTGCCCCCTAAAAGTTGAAATGATCGTAGAAGGCTAAAATTTCGATAGTGTATAGAAGAGAGTCGGACTCGGGTTCGGTACGGATTCGGATTCGGAGTCAGCACCGGTGCTGCCTCCAGTGCGGTGTCAGTATTAGAAATATTTGTATGATAATACAATATCGGTGTCTTTATTCCTTATGTTATCGCACCCATAGATCTCGAATATGAGGGATATAAGCTCGTAATTGGTGTCGAGGGACCCCCCGAAAGAGGGTCCCCAGAAAAAATGAACAATGCATAAGAAGTGGAGAAAGGAGTCGAACTCGGGTCAGAGAAGGAAGAGTGGGAGATGGAGTCACGAGTCAGGAGGAGCCGGGTTGACAACTTCCGCAGTACTGGAGCAGTGCGGTGCCAGTTAATAAACTTTCTTTTGGTAGTCCCATATTAGTATCAAAATATAACGTTTATAAGATTAAATGGAACTCGAATACAAAGGGCCATAAGAAGTTGGAAAAGGGTGTCTGCAGACCCCCCAAAGGGGGTTCCCCAGACCCTGAGGAGAGATAGAGTCCCTAGAAAATGCACTGAACGTAAAACAAAGAAAGAAGATAAAGGAAGGAAGAAGGAGGAAGGAGGAAAGAGGAAGGAGTGGAATAAGAAGGTCTCATGTGTCGAGGTAAATGAGTCATAACCTGCACCGATGTTGGAGCAGGTGTTGTGTTGAGTCAGTAAATATTTGTTTGCTATTTTATTTTATGTTTGATTTTACATTTAATTTTTTGTTTTCAATTTGAATTTTTTTTTTTAATTTATTTTCAAATTTTTTTTATTTTTTTTTTTTTTTTTTTTTTTTAAAAAAAATAATTTTTTTTTACAATTTTTTTTCTTTCATTTTTTTAACGGCGTAAAAATTTTGCGATACCCTAAAGCAGTAAATCTGTAAATCAGTAAATCAAACCAACAACCTTACCCGCCCCACCCCTCAATGATCTATTGATCTTTGATCTATTGTTCTGTCGATCTATTGACTCAAATCATATTTTTTACTAAAATTGTTATGTTTTACATACCCTACAGCAGTAAATCAGTAAATAGGTAAACCAAAACACCCTCCCTAGTACCGTCCTACCCATCCTATGATCTATTGATCTATTGATATATTGTTTCATGTCACATTTTGAATATCATTTTTGAGAAACATAACATAAAATCAAGTTTATACACTGACCATCAAAAATATGCTAACGTAACAAAATTTTCACATTATTAAAGTTAGAATAGCATCACCTGAACTAAGAATATAATGTACAACGATAAACTTACCACACCTTAAACACGAATAAACTGTTAACCTTAACAAAGTTCCACACTTAACAACAGTAAAGTAACTAACATAGCATAGAAAAACGTAGCCTATTCACACTTTGTTAAACATATCTCTAATACATCAATGTTAATTTTACATAAGCATGGTGCTATTTAACAAAAATTTATCATAACCTTGTCTAATTGTCATGCTGATCAACAAATATGTTCTAAAGTAACCAAGTTTTCACATTAATAAAGCTTACATAGCATCATCTGAACTAAGAATATAATGCAAACGACAAACCTAACACACCTTATGCATGAATAAACTGTTAACATTAACAAAGTTCCACACTTAACAACAGTAAAGTAACTAATATAGCATACAAAAACGTAGCCTATTCACATTTTGTCAGGCATATCTCTAACATATCAGTGTTAATTTTACCTTAACATGGTAAAATTTGACAAAAATTTATCGTAACCTTGTCTAATTACACTGGCCAACGAAAAAAATTTTTTTTTTTGCTGTCAAGGATATTTTATCGAATTTATAGTATATCGGGTGTGCTGATTTCAGAAATGACACCGGTTTTCCAAGATTGGCTCTTGTTTTTGAGATACAGGGTTTTACAGATATACTCTTATACAAATATCTTTTTAATGCATATTTTACAGTAATATCATTTTATTTCTTTTTAAGGGCCATACCTTTATATATACTTTATTTTTTCTATTTTCAGAACACTATGAGTACTTCACGAAGAGCCTGTTCGAATAACCCCAATTTATTCTGCTACATCTGTGGTGAATATTGCCAGGAGAACCAAAGAAGAAATATTACTAAATTTGTGAAGCAAGCATATCTGGCATACTTTGGAATGAAACTCGGAGACCAAGATAAGTTTTGGGCTCCCCATATGGTCTGTAAAACGTGTGTCGAAAATCTACGTCAGTGGAAAAATGGACGAAGAAAAGGTTTAAAATTTGGTGTGCCTATGGTATGGCGGGAGCCAAAGAATCACCACAGTGACTGTTATTTAGGTTTGGTTAATGTGGAAGGTATCAATCGTTACAAGAAACGTAAATTTGAGTATCCGGATTTGGAATCAGCAAGGTGACCTGTACCACACTCCGACGATGTCCCCATCCCAGTGTTCACTACACCCCCAGACCTAGCATTGTCTGATGAAGAAGATATCCAGGATTTATTGTGCATGCAGATAATGGTAGTGAATATGAAGAAAGAGTACTTCTACACAGCAGCAGTTCTCCCATGGAAGAGATCAATGATTTAGTACGAGAATTAAGTCTCTCCAAGCAAGATTCTAAGCTTTCAGCATCTAGACTAAGTGAAAAGAACTGTCTCAAGGCCGAATGTAAAGTACTTTTTTCCGGACAAGAGAGGTAGTACTTCTTTCATATTTCATTGAAAGAAGAAGACCTAGTATACTGGAGGATCATCCTGGACTCCTACTCAAAATGGGGTTACCTAAATACCGACCAGAAGATTGGCGATTGTTTATGGATAGTTCAACAGAGAAGATTGAAGTGTGTTTTGTTGAACAATGGCAGTAGTTATGCATCGATTCCAATAGGGTCCCTCAACAAAACTGAAAAAGGAATATGAAAATAAAATGATCTTGCAGAAGCTTAGATATAATTAACACCAGTGTGGTCTATATGCGTTGATTTTGAAGATTGTCAACATCTTACTTGGGGCAGCAAGCGGATATACTAATGCCCTTGTTTCATATGCTTGTGGGATAGATAGGGCTTAAGAAGACCACTGGGAAAAGTTGTATGGCCTGCTTGGGAAAATATGATGACCATGGGATTTCATCAAATATCATTAACAGACACTGGTTGACGGGAAAATTAGTTCCCACC